>MU575040.1:4706834-4719334 GCA_024362625.1 Silurus asotus | reverse complement strand
CTGTAGCTAAGCTGATGTCACTTCCTGCTGGTGCCTAGAAATTTAGCCTGATTCTTTGTAAAACTTCAGAGGCAAAACTTCCTATTGCATATGGACAGCGTTTTAGATGCACAAAAATCTACAGAGGAAGGTTAGGGTTAGGGTTAGGGTTAGGGTTAGGGTTAGGGTCAGGGTTGGGGGTTATGCGAGTAAAATGCCAGCATTCGCAACATCTGTATAACAACAGCAAATATATCAGGAAGAGAGAAAACGCAAAGCTCTTATTCTAAACAGAGGTGATGGAGGGAAATCCTGTCACCATATTAACTGTCACGACAAGGGAAATCCTTTAGTATTTTTATGTAAATTTTTTGTTGTTTAATTTTTTTCCATCTGAATTCTTTAGAAGTCAATGGAGCAATCAATTGTAAGAAATAAATGTGTGTTGCACATAAAGTAATGGAGTGGTGGGAAGAATGAGTTACTATTTGCACACCAAACTTGACAATTGTTTCTATAACAGCATGTTCCGAAGTACTTTGTCCCTCACCACACAATTTGACAGCATAAAGTATACTTTTAAGATCTCTTACATAATGGCAATTGTGCATTTAGATTGGACATTTTTATTAAAATAAGCCTTGCCTTGCAGAAGTGTTTTGTTGGATCCACACTGTTATATAGACATGCTGTTGCTTTGCATTTAAATATGTCATTTTTTTTAATGAATATTCTCTTTAAGGGAGGTTTGGGAGAGAAATGCCACAGAGGGACATACAAACAGTGTCAGTAGCTGGCAAGAAATGTATTTGATGTGTATGCAATTTTGTATGTGGTATGTACAGAATGTGAGACAACCCAGATCGTAACTTGCCAATTTAACAAAACACTGTAAAATGTATACTCCTATGTTTAAAAAAAAATTGGAATGAATCACAGTTTTACCTCTGACTGTTTCAAATCACTGCGATTGAAGAATCCTTCTCTAGATATCTCCATACAGAAACCTTTACCATTTCAATCTTTTTTTGAAATTCTTTTATGCGGTATCTGTTATACAAGTGAAATGCTAACGTATTATAACGAGTGCATTAATATACGTTCGCAGCCACATTATTATAAAAGCTGCTGCTGCTGTTCTAGAAATTTAACCAACACCTTCTAACTAAATCGAGTTTAGAATTTAACAGCAGTTTGGGAATATGATGCTGTGAGGTTGCAGGGTGTAAAATATATTACTATATTTAACCTTGTTCTGAACTGATAAGTGAACGTAAAAAAAGCTCTAGATGTTTGATTTGGTCGAATATTTTGCTTGCATTTGGAAATAATATCAGGATTACCTCATAAAATACCTCATTACAATCCAAGGCATTTGTTCATGATTGTAGAAAATCTTCATGCAGGATGTTTCGAACTGAAAACCACGAACGTCTGGAAAAACAAAAGTTTGTTCTGATGCTTTAATTGACGTTCCTGACTCACTGGTAACCACACGTTACTTCGAATTTCCACTCGCGATCGTCAAATAAAAAAATAACAGTGTGTACTTATTCGTAAGAAATAAATGGATTACCCATGTGAAATCAATGAGACAATTAAAAGTTGGTAGGAAATACAGAACGATTCAAAATCTAAAGGAGAACTTTGCTTTATAGAGTAGAACAATTATGACGTTAATAAAGTAAATTTTATCTGTTCACACTTATAGAATGTTATAACATTTATTATACCTACTTACATACTATATGTATATATAGTTCTTCTTCTTATTATTATTATTATTATTATTTACACACCTATTACATCTGAGTGTGTGTGTGTGTGTGTGTGTGTGTGTGTGTTTTTACAACCACCATCATCATCACCATCATCATCATCATTCTTCTTCTTCTTCTTCTTATTATTATTATTATAATATTTAAATTTTTTATTATTGCTATTATTAATTATATAGTGATATGTCTGTGATTGCTTGTTTAATTTTACTTTTGTATCATTTTAATCATCTAGAATAATAACAAATACAATTATTATGCATTGTGTTTATTATAAAAAGCATTTTAAATGAGAAAATGTATTTGAACGTAAATAAAAGCAGCAAATGTAACACTGAACAGATGCTGATAAAAAAAGCTATACACCACAGTGCTGCTGGTGTCTGGATTCTCATCAAAATCTCGTACTGAATTTTGTATATCAGCAGCTCTAAAAGTAGTGCGGCTGCAAATCTCTGGCTTTTATTAACTCACTCAATAGAAAGTTTTAATAGCAAGTTTTCTGTGAGGATATGTTTACAGGATTTAGTATTTATGGAAGGAGTCTCCAGTGTCAGCACTTTGTAACACTTTGTAACAGCTGTGATTTTTTTATTTTCAAACCTTTTCAAGATGGAGATGTTTACACTTCAACATGAATCATGAAAAATTGTGTTGTTTATCATTTTTTTAAAATTTGTTACGTTTCTTTTACACTAAAATAAAATTTCCGTACACCGCATGCGCATCGTTTTTGGAAATCTGTCGGTAAGCGATGTTTTGGTGTCGGGTCCCGAATAAAGGAGAAAGCAGCTTTTTGAAAGTGGCATGCTGAAATAATATCGTCATTTCCTTCAGTGATTAATATGTTTTGTGTCGGTAGTTACCGACTGTTTTGCTGTCAAGCAATTTAAAAACAAAAAGCTTTATAACACGACACAATAAGGTGGTTCAGTCTAAACCATCGCTTCCCTGTACAGATGATTAAATCCTCAGATGACTTTCTAAACAGATCCCACAAGATGAGCACTGGTGTTTCGCCAATTCCTTTGAAACCTGCAGATCATTTGACAAAAAAAAGAACAAAAAAACATGACACAGGTTTTGCAAAGCTTCTCTGAACAAACCTGTCCTGTAGCCTACTCGGCTTCTAAACAAAAACCACAGGATGACACGAATGATTTAGCAATTAAAGCAGTGAGAACATTCAAGGAAGGAGAAGCCTGGAGGCGCCCTCACTCAAAAGAACAAAACAGAAGCTGAGAAATGAAAAAAAAAGTCAGGAATGGATGCCAGGAATCCGTGAAACACTGAGGCTTTGTCCCTGAAGAGTAGCAAAGAAGCTTAGTGAAGCTGCATGAAAATGAGCTACGTAATAGCAGGATCTGGAGAGAATCTTCAGCTGAAAGCAAAGCCTTTAAACAGACACTAAAATGCTGTCGGTACTCAGATTTAATCCGTTACACTGTTATAGATATGTCATTCAAACTCATACTGACTTAAAGTGGCTCTACAGTTAAGATTAGCTCATCTCAATATTAGCATCAGTGAATAGAGACAGAATGTGTGTGAGAGATTTCGTATGATTTATACATAAAGGTATTCATGTTCATGTTAGAGGTATGAAAGTCTGGACGTTGGGAAACAGTACGCTTTTGAGCATTACTCTACAATATCTGGCACATTCAGAAATAATCTGTATTTTGATTTTATTTCATAAAAGTATTTCATTGAGCGCATCATGCTTCTAGTAAGATAACCAGGTCGCCCACAAAACCCAGTCAGGCTCAGTTTAAAATCCTGACATATGGGCTCATAACCTGCAAGGTAGAAGCATATTTGCTGTTTTTCATGGTTTAAGTCAGAATCAGAATCAGAATCAGAATCAGAATCAGGTTTATTGGCCAAGTTTGTTGACACACACAAGGAATTTGGTTCCAGCTGTTTGTTACTCTCAAAAGTACAGACATAAATAAAAAACCTATACATGACAAAACAGACACAACAAGACAAAAACATACTATCAAGACAATACAGACATACAGACAATATGAGACCGTATAGACAGTGTGGGTAATAAATAGGGGACCAGACCAGTAATGTACATAAAGTGTGGGAGTGCATGGTAGTGCAAATGACAGTATTGTGTGCCAGGTATGATAAGAGAGTTTACTAGTTTAAGTGTGCAGATTCTGCATTTTAAAATCAGAGGTATGGGTTTTTATGCAAGAAATAAACCAAAAAGCATTTTCTCACCAAGCGAAACAGCAGATGATGTAATCAACACTTGAATCTGGATTAACTGACAATCGTGTAGATGTTTTGACATCTCCATAAGCTCACATGTTAGTAATGTTTTTCTTTCAACATTGATTTTTTTCTGCCAGAAAGATTCACTTATTATCCTTGCTTGCTGTCATAGGAAATGGACTGTTGTGTTGCACATCTATTCAAGCTGCTTTTTACTGTTTGTCCTTCAGAAATTGTATGTTTAAAAAATATTTTAAGAAGGCGGACACACAGTATATATAAGCAGTAGCGGGTCCTGCAATTCACACCTAGGCCTTTAGTGCTGTCCTACCTGAAACAGTCCACCTCTTAATATCATCATGGCACCATGGTTATAGAAACCATCAATATTATACAGAAATGCAGTATAACAGAGCAATGCATCATAGACAAGTATATCATACAGAGAGAATCAAGAAAAAAAACATTTAATACAATTTAACAATTCTCCTTTCACTGCAGCCACAGCTGTGCAACCCACATACAACATCTCTAGCAGAAGCATCTATATAAACCTCATAACCACCCCGGGTTTTCTGTGCATTTTTTAAAATTACAGGCAAATTGTGTGTTGTTGTGCAAGTTCTACACGAACGAAAACAAGAAAGTAAAAAATTTTCAGTAAAACAGCATAACAACAAGATTTTGAACTGTTTTGCCTGTCTTTTTCTGACAACTGTTTATTTTTCTTAAAAAGGCCATCTTGTTAATGTAAGCATATGTGACCAAATAGATGTTTTCTCTTTTGTCAGCTGTTGTGGAACGACAACAACAGCTATTAAAACCACATAAAAATATTAATGTTTTATTTAATTTATCTGAGTTTGTGCAGTTTGCTACGGATGCGGTTTGCAAGCTCTGACTAGTGCACTTCCTGACCATTTAATCCAAAAATGTAAAAAATGGCAACGTTATTGTACACCTGCTAAATAGCCCCAGTGTATTCTTAATCTAATTGGTTAAAACAACGGCTTTAAGCAACTTGTACTATATGCTGCAAACGCCAGCAGTGCTGACTGTAAAGACTCAATGCATATACATTTGACTTGAAATCTGATTCGATAGGAACTCCAACGTAAACAGACATTTTTCACGCTATTTCTTGCATGGAACCTTTGAATATTAACGATGTGTTAATAATATGTAATTACACTAATTGTTACTATTAGTTTTTCCAGCATAGTAGAAGCTTTGACACCCTCTGATCCTTGGAATGACTATTTTAAACCCACCGTTTTTGTATATAAACATTGACAGATTGACTCTGATCAAGGTTAGAATGATTATATGAGCAGATGAATAAGCTGTGTGATGATTGATTTTTGGTCTAATTACAAGCTCATAATTTTAAATTGAAACTGTAATCACTTTTAACAACTTGCTCATAAACATTCAACTGATTTGACCTGAGAGATTATTTAAAAAAAAAATAAAACTTTGTTCCATAAACAGAAGTGCTTAAATAAATTACAAAAATGATTGACATTAGTATTAAAATACAGCTGCCAAAAACAGACTTCCAAGTGTGTGTGTGCCAGTGTGAGTGTGTGTGTGGTGTGTGTACTTAGTCAATGGCCCACCTTTTATCCAACATTCTTGTTTGTGTTCGCGCTTTAACTACACTTTAATGAGCATGTACATTGCCCGAGGGCCGAAGAGATGTGCAACGTCTCCTCAAATGCCTTCTTACTTCTAACATGTGTCAGGTATAAATACAATACATATGATAAACCTGACTTTTTTGCCTCTTCGCTCGCGATGAATTTTGAGTTAGTGTATGATCATTAGAAAGCACTTTTTGATAGCATTGTCTCCTAAGCGACAAATAAAAAACAGCGTTTTGCACCATAACGATCATCGCCTTTGAGAAAAAGCAGTGCTAAAATGATATTGCAGAGCTATGACTAGCAAATGAGGCCTAGGTTTGAAAAAACAATCTGAACCCCAGCCCTAGTAACCGTGGTTCAGCGCTAAGCGATCTTGACTGATGCGTTCAAAAGCCAATGCGTTCTCAAGAGAGCCAAAGACGAGGTCGCTCAAAAGACGCGCAGTGCAAGGCTAATTTTTCCTGTGAGCTAAGACACGCTATTTTTAGTCCCGCTGCGGTTGAACTGCTTTGGGTTTGTCAGTGCCAACTGGTCCAGGGTTCGACCCTGATTCTGGTTTCAGTGGTCTAAAAAATCAACTGCAGCTTCCCCGGAGTGGAGCCAGCCACTAATGTGATGACAAATGATGGCAATAATTTGGAAAAGTTTGTAGAAGTCCGTCTCTACGTCCTGTATAATACACGGCTCGAGGGTTTATAGCCACCCGCTCACCCGGTCACCCAAAGGTTCCTCTTCCGTTCCTGCAGTATTTACAGTGTTGGCAAAACATATGAGAAGGCAACCCATTTTTTCCTCATCGCTCGCTTTCTAAAAATGTGGCAATAGGACCTTGAGATGTTAAAGCTATTGTCAGGAGTACTATGTGACTCATGGAACATATGAACCCCCAAAAATGACAGAAAGGACCAGACACATGAAGTCATCCAAGATACAGACCATTAATGAGGAAGACATGTTTTTTTATTTTTAATTTTTTTGGAAATGAAGTGAATCTGAAACGAACCTGAATGGGAATATCAAATGACACAAAATGTATGGTTTTAGTTTCAAATGATTAACTGAATAATTCTGTTTACTGAACATGATCATAATGCTGAAATGACCACACAGAGAAATGTTTTCCTCATTTTATTTTATTTTATTAAGAAGAACGCTGATCTTCATACATCTAAAAGACACTAGATGTACACTTTCACCAAGTTTGGATAGTGCATACAACCAGAGATACCAAAGTGCTGTTGAATCTGATTGTGAATGGCCACAGATGTTGATGCATTTTCTATAACATTAGTGCAGCTGCAAATCGAAGGATTATGTTAATGAATATAATTTTTTTTATAGAGTAACAACTCATTCACAGCGACTTGTACAGTACACAATCAACAAAAAATCATTTTTTACATCATTGATATGTTTACTGTAAGTAAATGTTCATTTAAAAGTTATGAATGGAGTCTCGAGTGTCAGTGCTTTGGTAAAACTTTGGGTTTTAATTTTTACTAAGTGTAACTTTAAATAAATTCAAGTAACATAAGAGAGGATAATTGTTTTTAATTAAAAAGAAAAACCAAATAATCTACTTCATTGTAATCAATGTATTTCCATGTAATCAATGTCTAGTATTTGTCACATAAGAGAGAATTGAATTTTTTTGATAAAAAAACAAAAAACAAATAATAATTAACTTATATAAATAAATTAAATATTTGACTGCACTTTACATGGAGTTGCATCACAAAACCCGGTCATGTTTTATTCCTTAAATATTACACTATTAATGTCTTAAAGCTCTGTTAAAAGAACACAGGGTGGAAAAATGACGGAAAACTTGCACATGTTCAGAGCAGAATGCCCTAAGAACACATTTTTATAGGCATTGGGGGACATTAATTTGACTCCTATGTCCGATCGGGAACAATCATTTGTAAGAGGACAAATTGTAAAGATCTCCTAATGGAAAAGAAGATCTCATGGCAATTCGCAGAAATAGCAACAGAGCAATTTTACCACTGCAGCATCCAGGAATCGCACGCAGCTTTATTAAACTTTAATAACTGACCTGACGTGAAACACACACGTGCAAGAGTTTTGGTATTAATTCCAAAAAGGTTAACGAGTCAAGGCCCGTTGTTAATCACAACTGATTGGGCCTGATTTTCATCAGGTTTCCTCAAGAACCAAACCAAGATCTCGAGGAAACCCAATGGAAATATGTATATCATCGCTGCAAAGTGCTTTTCCGTGAAAAATGCCTCAACACTCTTGCGGAGGAAAGATGGCGGAGGTGAACCGCGGCACATTAAACTGGCCAAACTGAAATTATGGTTAACCTCCAGATGCTTCAGTCCTTCATTCTGTAAAAACTGAGGTTGAAGAGATTAAATACAGACGCATATTTCACAGCCTGATATATACTGTTCAAATGAAATTAGAAATATTTACACCACAGTAATTTAGAGGTCTGGATTCTGATTGGTCAGATAGTGTTGCTTTATTTTCTGCAGCAAATCATAAGTTCATATTAAAGCACTTATTTTAATACTTACTTTTCTACTGCAATGACTCATTTACAGGGATCTTTCACAAAAACAGATTTTGGGAAAAAAATCATTGAGGATTTGTTTAGTTTATTGATTGAATATCTTATTGAGCTGACCTTGAATAACTTTATAACTTAAAAACAAAAAGGCTGGTTTAGGGGAGAAAGTAAAAATGCAAAAGAATTCGCTTGTTTTAAGTCAAGTAGACTTTTATTGCCCTTTTAAGCATATGCAGTACAGTACACAATAAAACATAACAGCGTTCCTGCAAGGCCAAGGTGCTACACAAAACAACATAAATGAACAAAAATAACATAAAACCTAGAACTACACAAAACTAGCTAGGACACTTCATAAAGTGCACATGTCCAACATTTAATGCAAAAACATAGGATGGTGTGACGGAAAACAAAATGACCTGCAGCACCGACCGGTACAGAAAATTTGTAATAGTGCAAATGGTTTCTTCATAAAATGATAAATACCGAATATCCCTT
The DNA here is from genome assembly GCA_024362625.1 of Silurus asotus. Classification (NCBI taxonomy): domain Eukaryota; kingdom Metazoa; phylum Chordata; class Actinopteri; order Siluriformes; family Siluridae; genus Silurus; species Silurus asotus. Next base: position 4,710,665 of record MU575040.1, on the reverse strand, counting down.
ATTCTACAACCAATTTACACCATGGATAACTAGCAATTTCACTGACCACTCTTTCCCTAACCCCCATAAACCAAGTGGTATCAAAGAGTTTGTAGACTAGCTTTGTTTACAAGAAAGTACTTTATATGTTTATACACAATTGCCTTCAAAATAGTCCCCCTTCACAGCAATGCAGCGCTCTCAGCGTTCTTGCCATTTCTGCAATGTGTCGTGGAAGTCTTTTTTTTCAAAGCATGTCAACACCTTCTGCTATTCACGCCGGATCATCGCAACTGTGTCGAAACAGCGACCTTTGAGCTGAATGTTTATCTTTGGGATGGGGGGCGAATCCGCAGGAGCCATATCTGGCAAGTAGTGTGGGTGCGGAAGATCTTGTTGTTTCTCGTGTGAGGAGAGCTCGGTGCCAGTGTGCGCACATGGTCAGAACATCAGCAGTTGCACATTTCCCGATGTACACAGGACGATGACGTTTGGCACAAAGACTTATGAAGGTCAGTGCTCCCTGTGACTGTGCATGCAGCCTTGTGCTGCCATCTGTTGGCATGTTACAAAACTAGTCTCGAAACTGTACCTTGTACTGTATAATGTTTCCATGCATTATCACCAACCATAAGTGTGTTAATCTAAGGGCATTACCATCTTACTTCAGTTGACTAACAACCTGCAATATGAACTTTGTATAGTCAACAATGTGTAATATTACTTATGTATAGTCAACAACATGCAGTGTTACCATACTTAAGTACACAATCTGCAATATTATGTTTTTAACACTTTTCATAATGTACATTTATTAAAAATAGAAAGTCTTTTTATGTATTCTGCCCCATCAGAATTTAGAACTAGGTTCTACTTGGGTTTCATCAAACTAATTACAAACAAACAAATGAATTTTTAATGGACTTGAATTTTTTTATTATATTTTCCTAATAAATGACCTCTGTAGCTTTCCTAACCCATAGCTCAGACATTTGAAAAATCTGAGAAATTGCTGTCACATGCAGGAAGTGGCCAGCACTTGCCAGATTTTCCTGCAGCTCTATTGATGTTGCCGTGTCTCACTCGGTAGCCTCCCTGATAAGTTTTCTCCTTGTCCTTTCATCAATTTTGGAAGAACATCCTGTTCTTAGTAATCTTAATGCGGTGTACCATTTTCTGCACATATTGATGACGGCTTTCACAATGTTCCAGGCTACATGTAATGTTTTGGGAAGTATGTTATACTCCTTTCCTGATCTTCCCTTTTCAACAATGACCTCTTGTACAAGCTTGGCAAGTTTTTTTGGGTTTTTTTTTGTGGACCATGGCTTCAGCAGTTGGACAAAATCAAGAAGATGTAAAAAAATCATACAAGAATAGATCTCTTTCTGGTAGTTAATCATAATCGCTTCATTCATGACAGGTGTATGAGCATTACTTTTTTCGAACATGAATTTGAATGTAATTCATGCTGGGCACAGTTACATCCCCATTATAACAGCATGCAGACTTTTGCAGATCTTTAACAATTGAGGAGTTTAGCTGAATGGCATTTATTGACTGTTAATGATAATCCATATCAATAACATTTTAGCTTATATTAATCAAAATTCATTATTGGTTCTTCAAACGGATTATAGCTGCCTTACATTTGTTTTCCGAGTTTGCACATTTTTTTTTTTGGCTTACAAGAGATGCATAGTGGGAATAAATAAAAAATAATAATAAATAAATAAATAAATAAAACACTTAGTAACATTTACATGTATGACTTTAGGAAAACGAAATAAAACACTTGTTATAGGAAAATAATCGATCCACAGGGTGGGCGCATTAATCACAGAATTTCGTGTCAACAAAAAAATAACAAAGTTCCCATAACTTATAACAAATTCAAATCTTCTTGATGGAAATTTGTTTGTAGAGACCTCGGGTTTACTCGGCCTGTTAAACCCGGGTCTGTTATTAACCTCTGACTAATGTTAAGCCTGGGGTTAAAGCAAAAAACCAAAGACTTACTTAGCAGATCTCATACACACACATATATACACACAAAAGATCATATACACTTATTCAAATTCCATCTTCAGAACCACTGAGATATTTATTTGCATTATTAATGTTTCTAATGGGCCCTAATGGAGTTTAATTGTCTGCCATGATAGCTTAATGATTTGTTTCTGATATTTCCTGACAGAATAATTGGATTAATCTCGCTGTATCCCTGTTGTATTTGTTAATAATAACAAAACCTCGAATTTTTCAGGTATTTCATGCAAGCTGATTTACATTAACTCGAACGTTTTATATAAATTATAGATCTTTTTCAGAAAAGATAAAAATTATATGTGCAACTTATTTGGTTGTTTAACCTAATATGATAAACTATTTAAATAAAATGCATTTCTGTAAATTTATGAAATATCATTTTGAAATGTGTTTATAATTGACCTAAAAAAAAGGCAATTAAAAAAACACCCAGTCGGTATCTGTTTCTTATTGTCCTTACAGACAGAGTTTTGCGTGTACAGAGCCACAGCGTGCGCACGAACCCAGGCAGAACATCAAAACCGTTACGGAGGAAAAAAAACACACAGCCGATTCGGGTTTGTAAATGTTTTATAAACGGCGAGGACTTTGGGCCAACATGGACGCCCAGGTACGACATGTTTGCAGTGTGGTTTTCTCAAATGTATACAAACTTGCAGAGGGTCTACGGTCTGCTGCACCCTGTTTATCGCCACTTAAATCAAACTAAATGAAAACCTGCGACTCTTCAAGCCCCAGAGCATCGCCACGTCACTGAGGATGTTACACCGGTCCTCACAAAGCCACACTCATTCTCAAACACCAAAGTATACAAGTAGTTAAGACAAGGCACTGGAGCAATGCTAGCAGGTTTGTGCGTATTGTGTATTACCCATACCTCATTGCGATATATGAGCACTGACTTCATACTATAACAATTATTAGCTGATTAGCCTACAGGCTATAATTAGCTTATTTCCTTTCCAGTCATTGGATTTTGGAACTTTTTCCAATCTAAGCTTAAATCAGATCCATTTTTTTTAAGCAGTGACAAATTGCCATTTTAAAAAACATTCTTCTAATTAGACTTTAAAATTTTTTTCCTGAACATAGATAAGTTTGACAAATTATGATATATTTTACTGTAATTGCGTTTATAATCAGTTCTAACGTGGGTAATCAGAATCAGAATCAGAATCCAGTTTATTGGCCAACTGTGTTGACACACACAAGGAATTTGGTTCCAGCTGTTAGTGACTCTAAAAGTAAAGTTCGAAAGAGTCGAGTTGCTTTTTAGTTATTTTGACTGTATTGCTATTACTTTATGTTACATTAAATACTGTTAATTACCAAACAAACAAGTTATATCAGCTAAAACATATAAAGCTCTTTAATACATGCCCTGAGATCAAATATTGATGGAATAATAAAACAAGTGGTAGAATACAGAAGAAAACAAAATAGATTTTTGGATCATTAACATGGTTCCTTGCTTACGACTGACACCTAAGACATGGGACTGTATTATTTATTTGTTTGCTTGTTTTTATGCAATAAATTAATACCATGTTTAATTGCTTTTATACCACATCGATTTTACATTTCCCCTTTTTTTATTTGACTAAAAATCTATTTGAAATTTATAAATATATTGAGCCACTTTTAGTTACATTTAAGTTGTGTACATTAGTAAAACAAGCTCCTGTTGTCACTTATGTTGTTTTAGGTGCTCTAAACTGTGGTTCGCTCATTAGTCTTTCTTTTTTTTCTCTCTGTCTTCAAATAATAATAATAAATAGACAAGAGAAGATTCACCAAAAACTA
>MU575040.1:4626940-4706798 GCA_024362625.1 Silurus asotus | reverse complement strand
ATATGGTCCCCTGGTGGTCTAGTGGTTAAGATGCAGCGCTCTCACCGCTGAGACCGAGTTTAATCCCCAGTCAGGGTACCATCCCCAGCCGCTCTCAGTGCCGGTCCCAAGCCCGGATATTTTTTGGGGGGTGTTGCATTAGGAAGGGCATCCAGCATAAAACATGTGCCAAATCAAAAACGTGCGGAGGATCCGCTGTGGCGACCCCTAACAGAAGAATCCGAAAGAAAGTTAGTTGGTTATTGATAAAAAATTATATATAATTTCTGACAAATTTTAAATGCACCATGAGGTGTCATCCGTAATCATAGATACATGCTATCTGCAATAAAATGATTAGGCAGTAATGACAAGTTTAATCAGCTTGTTATATTATACAATAAAATATTTATTAGAGAGAGAAAATGATGCGAGTCATAACATCTCTATATACTTTTTTAAATGGAACAAGAAACTAATTAACTAATTCCTATATTGTGCATAGTAGTTGAGTTCACCATATGGAGAGAAGAGAGTAAAAATGATCGAATTTGGACATGTAAATTTGGACATGTAAATATCATGCGTCAGATAGGAGAGACCATAGAGGACCATTTTGTCATAATCCTTACACCTACCCTGTATTAATATCTGTGATGTAGTGTAAAACAGAAGATTATATTTGTCATGTTTATTCACCATTAGGTTTATTATATAAAATACATCAAATATATAATAATAAAAGAGAAAATATATAAAAAGAAACACTACTGTTTATTATTAATGTAACACTAAAATCAATAATAATTAACAAGTATATGAACCTACATTAGGTACAGAATACTTTTTTAATATATTTCACAAGGTCTATCGCACAAATACTGTACTGTATGTGGTTCACGTTTCTCATCAATAGTTCAAATGCACAAAATTCAGAAGGGTGGACTTTTGGCATCACCCAGATAAAAAACGGTTCCCTTTTGAGTCTGATTCCTCTCAAGGTTTCTTCCGTATACCGACTGAGGGAGTTTTTCAAAATTTGTTACTAAAAACTGTTACTACTGGCTCGCTCATTGGGGACAAACGTATACGGACTGATTTCTAAATGATTATTTTTTTAAAAGCTTTGGGAATTTTTTTTTTTTTAATTGTTTAATTCATACATTTAATAAAGATTTTGGTATGTAAATGTAGACATTTTATATCGTTTAAAGCATCTGGTATTTGGAATAATAATACAAAACACAGAGCACTGGCCATTATCAAAGTAAAAAAATTAAATAAATAATAATGAATTAAACAAATTTTTTTAAAGCAAGTGTGTGGTGTTGTGGATTACAGATTATTCCTTGAAATATGACATCATTCCATCTGGGTGACTTTATGTTTAATATTACTGTACATACACACACACACACACACACACACACACACACACACACACACACACACACACACACCGGCATTAGGAACACAATTCAGTCAGCTGAGACATGTTTAGTGGCACTGGAGCTAATGCTACTAACAATGGAAATGTATAGCCAAGTGTTTTTCATTGAAAAACACTTGGCTATACATGCGAACATAATGCAGTATTTCACAGGGTTCTGTTTCAGGCCCAATAACAATCCTTTTTTTTTTCAGATGCCTGGATGTCTACTTTGTAATTTGCATTTGCACTGATGACAAAAGCTAACAAGTCACAGAAACTTGACTTACACTGATTAAAAAACCTCTGTGTAAATACTGAAACAAAGTGAAACAGCAACAGTAGGGGTTGTGTGTAAATAAAAGGTAGTATATAGATAATGTGTCTACCTTCAATCCTATCAGTATATTAGCATGTTTTTATCAAACTTTCTTTACTACTGTTTTATGCACTGACTTTGTCTATATTGTGTTTTTTCATATAAAAGTAAACAAATGAATCCTAATCCCTTAGTATAAATAACAGCTTTACACACTTTTGGCATTCAGACACTTTGTTTCTTCAAACATTCAGCTGAAAATCTTTGTCGTTCATCTTTTAAAACTTGCCTAAGGTGTTGTTCTCTAGTTTGAGATTTCTTTCTTTCTTTCTTGTGATTCACTTCATCCCAGAGCAGTACAATAGGATTTAGGTGTGGTGACTAAGTAGGCCTTTCCATCATAGATAACACTTCAGCTTAATATTTACTCTCTAAATAATGGCTACAGAACTTGGATGTATGCTTTGGCTCATTGTCTTGTTGTCTGGTGAAGTCAGTTCCAATTAGCCACAGTCCAGGAGGAACTGCATTGAATTATGGAATGTTAGCCATGTTGGTTTAGTTTAATATAACTATAAATCATAAATCTTCAAACTTCCCGGCTCTAAAACAACTCCAAACTATCAATTTTCCACCTCCATGTTTGAGTGTGGATGTGAGGCAGTCTGGTAACATCTCTCCTGTTCTCTGTCTTACATAAGTCCTTCTGTTCGAGACAAAATTGTCCAATTTGTACTCATCTGTTTACAGAACTTTTCCAGTCATTCACTGTCCAATTCTTGTGTGTTTTTGCCTTTACTTAGTTTGTTGCATAGAAACAAATGGAACTTGCACGTGTCTTAAAAACCGTAAAAGACTCCAAACCTTTGACAGACGTTGTATATTAACTAGAATCAAATATAAATAATTTATCCAAAAAGAGAAATTAGTTGCCATTACATTATTACGATAAAATGCAATCGAATGACTCTTTACTTTTTCTGTATTGCTTAACCGAAATTTAATTTCAATCTTAACACCAACAATATATATATTTTTTTTTTATAGATCCACAATCCAGTTCACAACTCGCACCTGATTCCACCAATTCAGCTGATCTTCTGTTTCGAGTGAGTGTGTCGAAACAGAGTGTGTGTCCTGGAGGCCTTTTGGTGTATTTTTATGTGTTTTTGTTTTTTTTTACTCAAGAATAATGCTAACTCTAAGCCATTTATCAATTTGTAGATTTTATCAATGGATCATTTATTTGGAAAATACTGATTTAACACACACATTTATCATTTATCACACACACACACACACACACACACACACAGTTTTCTTTCTAGCAGTCATATTTAGTTTTGTTTCTATTTGTTCTCCATTGATGTGATCCAGCACTAACCATTTCCTGGTGACAGAAGATTATCTAGCTGCTTTGGGAAATGAGTGCTCTTGTAAGCACTTACGGCCATTCACCCATCCCGCCTTTCTGTCTATATCCAGATCTTTCGTTCTCTATGCTTCTTTTTTACATATAGATATGTGCTCACTCTCAGATTAGATTAGCAAAGCAAGTTAACTGTATTAGCTACACACACTTATTAAAGGCACTGCTACTTCCTTTCCAGCCTGATTTTTCTTTGTAATGTCTTTTTGCACAGTTAATGGGAGGTTGTATATGACAGGATAGGATGGAACCATGGCTATAATTTGAATTATAAATGGGGATTTGTAGAATGAATTTACTGGGTAACACTTTAAGAATGGATTTTGACTGAATACAGTGGCTCAGGACCACAGGTTACATTACAGCACACCTTAGCAATGATGAACTGTAATGAATGGACATCTGGTGCCACCCACGTGAGGATGGCTTCCCTTTTGAGTCTGGTTCCTATAAAGTTTCCTCCCCATGCCAACTCAGGGAGTTTTTTCTTGCCACAATCGCCAATGGCTCACTCATTACAGGCAAACATACAATTATAAGGAAGAAACTTATACATTTTTTTATTTCTTCCTAATCTGTGTAAAGCTGCATGGAGACAATTTTAATTCTTAAAAGCACTATCCAAATTAAAATGAACTGAATTTGTAATATTATTTGCCAAATAAAATAGCATATCTGAATTTAAGTAGTATACAATTCAAAAAATGTTCACTGGCTAATATGACAGGTAAGACTACCTCCTCCAAAAACACTTAAACCAGCACATACTTTTCTTGTTTGATATTTATGTATTTATAAAAAAACTAAAAGTGTGCTATATTCCATACAACAAATGTTTAAGCTAATGGCATACTAAGGTTGAAACCTAAAGAACCAGAGTTGGTGAATTAATTGATAGAGACTTTAAAGCACTTTTGTGTATTGGTCTGGTTCAGGGCATCTGCTTAATGGGGTATATGTAAATGTATTTTAGCGTCCAGTTCAAACCTTATATACAAGCTCCACCTTCAGATTTAAGACCACACCCCCTACTCTAATGCAGAGGTTGAATGTAATAGAGCTTTGACTACTTTTAGATCTTTGGTGTCCTTGTCTATAAAGGGTCAATTATACAGTTATTTGTAACAGCAAGCATGTCCTGTCTTTTCGACAATGAACAGGACACTGTTGACGATTTCTTTTCAAAATTGCTTTAATATCTTAATAGTCTATTCAATATCTGTTTGTCTGATTGGCTGAAACCATATGACAGAAACCAGGCTTTGCGCTTCGAGAGACTCCGCAACCTTTTTTGCTAAACCCGCAAACACGTTATTGTACTTCTCTTCACGAGATGACTCAACGCCTCAAATATGTTCCGTTTGTGTTGTTTTTTTACGGGGACATGTGCCACCCAGACATCAACAGCAAAAGTCAAGCAGAGCGGCAGCATCGACGACTGCCGCTATAACACAATCTCCGCACAACTAGTCATGCTAATTTATCCACTTATTCGTCGACCTCCATGAACTACGTACAGTGTGATGATATAGACGTTGTGCTCCTGATATACACTCAAAAGGAATTTTTATGTGCTCCGGGACACACGTTTCGCTGTAAGTTTTCAGCCCTGTGAGAGGTTCATGAGGAACATGTGTCATTACTGTTATTATGAACTCCTGAATGCAGACCGCCACCAAATTGCATCCAGACTGCACTCCATATCCTCTGAAACTGCGTCCATGTTCATCCTGGAATAGAGGATGACCTAAGAGTGGGTTTTAATCCTGTTCTTGACATGGCTCTCAGACTGAAGTGACACCTCATTAAAACACACACTGAACATTAAGGTTCATAACACCAGGGACAAATTCATCACTGAACATGAAGCAGTTTCAGGCCAGGATTTAAAGATAAATGTCCTGGTTCACTGTGCAGCACTTGTTGACTAAGTAAGTAATAAACATCTTTAGCTCCCAGTCATAATGTAGTGTTACAAAACATTGCTCACAGCAACCAATAGCTGATCACAATCATTCAGTTGTAGAAGGTATGGAAAAAGAAAATTGAGGGAGGTCATTATTTTTTTGATATAACACGATTTTTTTAAACAAAGCCATATTAGCATATTTAAGAAATGCATGGAGTGTACATCTGTGTGGATTTGGTGGACGCCCTTATCCAGAGCGAAAATTATATCATTCATACATATTAGCAGCTATGGGGTTTAGGGCCTTGCTCAGGGGCCCAGGAGTGGCAAATAGGTGTGGCTGTGATTTGAACTGAGATTTTACAAATGCCTATCCGAAATCCAACGCCTTAACCACAATTATACGACCTCATACATTACAGGGATGTCCTTTCACATATCACAGCTTGATAGGAAGCTTGAGCGTAGGGTCAGCCATAATGCAAAATCCAGGGGGGACCTGAGTGTGAGAAAGACAGGGTGAGAAACATGGATTTACTTAAAAAATTATGTATATGAGGTTTAAGTCGAGCGTGGAGTGTATATGTGCATGGATATGAGCAGACCATAAACAGATAGGCATATAACTGGAAGTGGTTTAGTCTATACAAGACAGGGACAATGTGTTCTGTTCTGGAGGAGAGAATGCAGGGTAGAGGAAATATCGGTGTCCTTGTTGCCCCCATGTGTTTTATGTTATATGCACACACATACACAAAGAGAGAGAGAAGGATGGCATCGGTGCACCATACAGCTCCACATGGGAAAGCTTTTTAGAGCAGAGGCGTGTGAAAGGCATTAAAATCCCAGGCCTAATAAACTGGTTATTTATAGGACTGTAACGGGTTTGTAGTTTGTCTTGAACTAACCCCAAAAAAAAAAAGAACAGAGACACTCAATCCGTGGTGAAGCACTTAACACAGAGAGGAACGCTCCAGAACACACAACACCTCTCCGGGTGTCTCACGGCACCGCTCACCATCCCCAACATGCCATTCTACAGTCCTCTTCACCACATAAAAGACAGGAGGCTTATTAAAAATTTGACACAAAAAATTAGAGTTTGCGGTCGAGGGCTTGAAAAAGACAAGGAGAAAATTCTCGCAAATATGCTTTCTGATGTCATTGGGAAAAATTGACAGCATCCTCAAATCCGTGACACTCGAGATGGCAGACAAATGTTTCACTTGCTTGTTAAATATTGAAATAAAAAAATAAAAAAATGACAAGGGGAAAATGTGAGTCTCACAATGTCAATTTATAGATTTGTAAATATAATTATCTATTACACAGTTTATTTATTGTTTAAATAAAAAGATAAGATTTGATATTTCCATTCGACATTTTCTTCCACTAGATTTTGGAGTGTGCTGGTGGAGATTTGTCTTATTCCACCACAAGGCTGTTAGTGAAGTCAGGTGCTGATGGAGGTGAGGTGAGGAGGCCTGTGGTGCAGTCAGCATTCCAATTCATCTCAAAGGTTCTTAACAGGGTTGAGTTTAAAGCTCTGTAGCCGCCACTCAAGATCTTCCCCTGCAACCGATGTAAACCGTATCTTCAGAGTGCTGGCATTGTGCACTGGGGCATTTTCATGCTGGAACAGGTTTGGATCTTCTAGTTCAAATAAAGGGAAAATGAACATCCTGTGTAATTGTCTGTCTCCAACTTTGTGGTAACAGTTGTAATCACATATGGGTGGAAAAGCCAGGTGTCCCTTTTGTCGAGGCAAATTTGGATGCGTCAGTTGCTTCCGAATTAAAATGTTAACATAAACATCCAACTCTAATCAGTCTCATCTTTTCAAAACACCATGTTTTTCATGTTTGTTTGTGGCAACAGTCTGACTGTCTAAGTTTGCTTCATGAAAAACCCTAAACACTTGTCTCTGTCATCATGGCTTGTACACTATTTGCTAAACAGAATTGAATGTGTGGTATCCGTTTAACCATGTAGGGAAGCATCAATAATGATTATGATATCAAGTAGGGGTCTGATGCTGAGCTCATTTACTCATAAACATAGCCAATACAATATCCAGTACCAGATGATATAAGTTTATGCTAGTCTTGCTAACAACACGAAATGACAGCAATCTGGACTGAGAAAAAATGTCTACAACGCTAGTGGATGAAAATAACAGCTTTTCTGTTCCAGTGTGTTGTTTTTGGCGATCAGACGCTGCTACAATGGAAACGAAATGATAGCTGTAATGTACAGCTGTACAGAAATGCTTTACTGAAATAAAACAAAACCCGCTCTTGTACCTAATATTAAGCTAATGGGTACACTTAATTTTTAATTAAAAACATCTCGCTAACTTTATAAAGAGCAAGATGATATAAACCATGGAAACAATACCAGACTCAATGACTCAACATGTAACAAAACCGAACTTGTGCTCAGAATGGACTGAAGAGGAATACAAGTGAAATAATGAATACAGAATAAAACTTATACTAAATACCTAAACTAAACTAAAAACAAATTAATAAAGATATTGAAGGAAATATCAAATCCTTGTATTATGTTTCATGGAAAAAGGGCAAAATTTGGTGTTTTTTCTAGATAGAAGTGCAGTGCATAGGTTTTCGCACTCTTAAATATTTCATGTTTTGTAGGACTTCTTTGGGATTTTTGTCATAATACTTCTAAAAAATATTTCAAGATGTTAAAATTTGAGCATTTCTGGCTCAACAGAACTCGCCACCCTAAGAACACTCTTCACAGTGTGAATTTGGTGGACAGATTGCATAAAAGACTAGCATTGTTTTAGACAATATCACCAAAACACATATTCATTTTAATTTCACAAACTGTCTAACCAAACAATTCAAGGTTTGTTGGAGGATTTTGTAAAGAAATCCAATACCTGAGCTACAATTTCCCCATTGTAATGGAGCTTAAATAACACAATGTTCCTGTTTTCCTATTATGAAATCGAAATTGCTAAACCCTTCGCTGGATACGCGACAATTCTTACGTATGTACAATCAGTAGGTTGTTCCTCTCGTATAATAGAACACACTACATGACCCGTAGGATTATTCTCATTAAAAATAAATCTGTCAAAAGCATTGTGGAGAATCTTATACTATGTGAAAGTAATGGGATTTTCCAAAGGATTAATCATTTTATGAAGAGACTTTGTCATAGGTTACAGAAAAAAAAAAAAAAAGAAAAACGCTATACTCTTCACATCTACCTCACATCTGCTTGTATAAAAAGATAAGTTTGACCTCTCGATCACCATGATACGAAAAATAGTCACTTTATGTGTGTGCTGGGGCGCTCATGCTCATTTCAGATGCAAAATGCTAGAGAATGGCTGAAGATGCCGGCTGACAGCTCAGCACAGGCGATGTATTCAGTATGAGCCAAAGCTCCTTCTGCCTGGTGATCATTACGTTTTTTAACCCACATTTATGCCCACACTGATCAATACCACATTTCAACCTGTCAGGTCTCATTCAGTGTGGGAGAATGTGCACTATATTAACCTCAAACATCTTCGGGTGCATAAACAAGAACTTTTCACAAACCCTATTGACAAATGACCCCTCACGTGCCAAATCCTGTTTGCTAATCTTTTTTTTTTTTTTTTTCGTCTCCGTAATTCTTGCCATTTTCATCTTCTTGTTTAAACCCAACAGCACGTGAAGCTGGAGCTAATTTACCCCCACGTTCCTTCATTTATATGTAGAACTCAAGACCTCAGGCTCTAATCCACAGCTATTTCTTTTTCCCCATACTGAAAGAACGATGCGTGTCAGAGTCCCTCCATCACTGCAGTTCTGTTCGGAAGAAAACCAAAGCTACGTTCAGCATCATTTGTTTCCATCATCCTGATCTGCTGCTCAGTGCTTATTTTTAATGCAGTTTCTTATAATCCAGAATACAAGTTCGCTTTCCAGCTCAGCTTGTGTAACTAACGAGAGAGCGGAATAAAATATAAAATAGATAATGCACCTAAAATAAAAATGTGGACCGAAAATGTAGAAGACTTAGGATCCATTGTATTCTAAAACTATGGAAAAAGAATTGCTGACTCATGATTATTCACCAACTTGAAATTTTTTGATCTGGAACTCAACTGGGAAGTCAAATAGACTGAATTGTTATTTGATGTTTTAAATTCACACAAAAAAATTCAAAATCTTTGCCCAAACATGTATGATTTTACCCTGAAAACAACAGTGTGTGCACAGTGGTGATAGCATAGTGAGTATTTTTGTTAGTGTATTGATTGTTTTTCGAACTAATTTGACTTAACTTGCACTTAACTGATTTACCTTTTTTAAATAATGGATTTAGTGTTGCTATATCTGATGCGATATATTTTTTTATAAGCCAACCCTAAATTATATGTTGTACTTCATCATCAAGATGTTTATATTAACCCAGCCAATAGGGTTGCACAAGCAAGTGTACTCTTAGTGCCGGTCCCAAGCACGGATAAATGTGGAGGGTTGCGTTAAGAAGGGAACGAAGCGTAAAACATGTTCCAAATGAAATATTCAGATCACGAAATAGAAATTCATACCGGTTCCGATGCCCGGGTTACCAACGACCGCCATCTGTAGTGTTAGCCAACATTGTACCGGTGAAAATTGGGCTACTGTTGGCCAAAGGAGAAGTGAAAAAGAAAGACGTTTACAGAGACAGCAGGGATAGGAGATGTGTAGGAGAGTGGAGGTTTGGAGTGAAGAGTGGCGAAAGGAGTTGTGGTATTGGATGAGGAAGTCAGGTGGGTTAAAGAAGTATGTGAAGGTAGTGCATGAGGACAGTGTGACAGAAGTGAAGTGTGCTGTAGGAACGACAAACAGGTTCAAGGTGGAGGTTGGACTGCATCACAATTTTTCCTGTTTACAATGGTAATGGACAGGTTGACGGACGAGGTCATACAGGGGTCTCCGTTGACTATGATGTTTGTTGATGATATTGTGGTTTGTGGTGAGAGTAGAGAGCAAGAGCCTGGAGAGGTGGAGGTACATGCTGGAGAGAAGGGGAATAAAAGTCAGTAGGAGTAAGACTTCATGTGAGAGTTCATGTGTGTGAATGAGAGGGAGGGCAGTTGAGTGGTGCAGAAGGTGGAGGAGTTCAGGTACCTGGGGTCAACAGTGCAAAGTAATGAGTGTGCAGGCAGGGTGGAGTGGGTGGAGAAGAGTGATAGCTCGAGTGATTTGTGATAGATAGGTATCTGCTAGAGTGAAAGTCAAAGTTTAAAGGACTGTGGTGAGACCTGCGATGTTGTATGGTTTAGAGACAGTGGCATTGAGGAAAAGGCAGGAGGTGGAGCTGGAGGTGGGAGAGGAAGAAGAAGATGTTTATATATGTTTTAATAAACTCTTGGTGCTTCAGAAACAGTTGTATTTATAACACTTGTATTGGTCACAGGTTGTGTTTTATGAGTTATATCACTCCTGGTAGAAACTGATTTAGAACTCAAGAAATTGTAGAAGTAATCAAAGATTCTCATGCTTTTACCACCACCACCAGCACCGTCTTTCAATTTTTTATTCTTTAGAAAATTGGTGACCCTTTATACTGCTTCTCTTTTCCCTCTAAGTGTTCCCTCTGAGGGAGGGGTTCAGGGATTCCTTTAAAATTAGAACCCCTATTAGAAGCCAAGAACCCTTAATTAATAATGGTCTTCTAAAACATAAACCTTCACAGACCCCACCATTGAATTTATTTATGTAGGCACATTATTTAGTAGCCAGATGTTTTCAATTGTTTTTGAAACGTATTTATTCCATTAATTTCTTGTTCACGATTAAAATAGTAGGGTGTAGTTTCCAAATCTATTTTCCAATTTAAACCAAATAACAACAATCCCAGCTGTGCTTTACAGACCCCTCTTTGAGATCCATTGTCATTAGGAATCCTTGGAGAACCCCTTGTTCTAGGACTGTTTCTCAAACCTAAAATAAGGTTGGTTGGAGAGTGTCGTGGTGGATACAAAGTCTTTCCCAGAAACATAAGTATGAGAATCCGGAATACACCCAGGATTGACCAGTTTATCAAAGACACATTCACACGTAGGACGTTACCAGTGCTACCATCATGTAGTTGGTAAGAAACTGGAGTAGCAGGAAGAAACCCAAGAGATGTTTGCGGAGAAGTGTTAAATTCATGCCTTACAAAGCTTTCTACCTGATTAATGTTTTTACCTTTAATTCTTGACTTGCTTCCTTTAGCCAGGCAGATAACTTTGGAGCAGTAGCAGCAAACATTCCAGATAGTTTGCAATAGTTCTTTCTTTTATATATATATTTTTTTTATTCTACACAGAACACGTAGCTGTGCACTTTAGGAGCACGATTGTTGTCCTTTTATCTTTGGCTTTTGATTTGAGCAGAAGTATGTGTGGACTATGAGACAGCAGAAAACTGAGGTTGAGGTGTAGGCCAAACTTTCATCAGGATGTCTGTGTCTATGATGCCTGTTCATCATCATCATCATCATCATCATCATCATCATCATCATCATCATCATCATCATCATCATTTGCACTAATAAAAAATTCTCACTTTCTTATTTTTTGTCTTATTTTGCGTAAAAGTGAATGCATTTTAGCTATAAAACGTGTTTCTTTAGGCACTGTGCTTGGGCATGATTAACAGTAATGGGTATTTTCCCTCCTGAAAGAATTTCATGAACATTTTGTTGAACTCTTTCCGCGTGGTTGGCTTTAGATCTACAATTGCGTTTTTATCTATAATATTTTTCCATGAGTAATGAAACACCTTTAGGAGTCTTTTCTCAGATATGTTTCTTTGGTTCAACTTTGGCATTCTTTCAAAAAAAGATAAAGATAAACTGAAAATTCTAACTAACCTACTAACTAATTAACTTCAAGCAAAGACCAGTTTTGAAAAAAAGCTTTAAATATGATGAGAATATCCAAACTGAAAAAACACCCGCTTGATTCTCTTTTCTAACTCATAATATAGTATCTTGTGTAATATAAGAACCTGAAACTAAAATGTAGGCTTAACTGGTGGCTTTATGACATAAATCTGCACAAAAAAAAAACATGATACAAGAACATGGTGGGGGAAAAAAAGTGTGTGAAATGATTTACATGTAAAAAGTAAAAATGTATAAATATTCATAGTGTATTGTTCTCTATCAGCTTCGAAGGCGTCAGAAGTCACATCGTTTTTTTTTGTCCCTAATTTGATTTTCACCCACCCATCATAGTACAGCCATCACCCTGAGATATTTTGAAGTGCTTCCCCTGAGACTCATGAAGCCAGAAATGCTGTTCGAAATGCTGCTCATGCTGCATCAGAGGGCACTACAGCGTAAGGCCTAGGATTGGTGAACATTCCTGTAATTGGCACTAGAAAAAGAATGTAGAAAGAAAGGACCACACAAAAAATATGGACAATTAATTTTTTTGCCATCACAGGGGTGTGATAACGATTTTCTTTTGCCACATTATGGAGCCTGGAAGTCACGTCATTAGTTGAAGAGGGTTGAGTAATTAAACTGATATAGTGATGTGACGTTCAGGATCGGGTCAGATGTGTATACAGACTCATTTAGGGCTGACTCACAACCATGAGCTGTTTTCATCCTTTTGTTTTGTAGATGGGGGCAACCCCATTACTCACTCTCTCACACTCAATTTCAGTAAGGGCTTTATTCTGGATAGGGTGGTGCTGGAACTGGAGTCTATCCCGGGAACATTGGGCATCAGGTGGGAATACACTATGGGTGGCACGTCAGTTCATCACATACACGAACACTTTATATTTGGGTGATTGCATTTTGGCAGTCCTGCTACTATTGTGTTTGTTGGTGATGTGAAGAAACCAGAAAACCCAGAGGAAACCCACAAATGCTGTAGCACTTGCACAATAAACATGCTTCCAAGGAAACTTAATATTTCCTAAAACAATTTCAGTCATTGTCAAGCAAAGTGGAACAAATCCTGGACAAATATTGGAGTCTGATCCAGTTCTCTGGACGGAGCCAGTTTAACTAACTAAGTAACTATGTGGCAGTAACCTTTCTGCCTATTTTTCATGAAAGAACTTTATCCTTGTTCTCCTCAATACTCTAACCTGTGGCCTGTGTTACACCTGAGATGACCACCTAAAACATTTGATATAAAGTGAATGCAAACTGCCCCCTAGTGGTTAGAATGTCTGCCATATAAAGCCAACACACACACACACACACACACACACACACACACACACACACACACACACACACACACACACACTTGTTTAACTATTCTTTTTATTGTAGGTTTTTTTTGTGTCTATAAATAAATAAAAATTAATAAATAATTATTTTTGTGGACAAATGACAATATTACTGAAAAAAATTTACTGACAAAACGTCCTGTTAATGATGGCTTTTTATTTGTATTATTATTATTATTATTATTTATAAATTTTTATTCCATAATTACATCTTTCATTTCAATACCATACTTTTTTATATATATAAAAATTGGAAAACCAAAAAGTACAACTTATACAACTTTACAAATCCAATCACTTATCCCGTTGTTTTTATATAAAATTATTTTGTATATAAAAATCTCAAAAAAAAAAAAAAAACCCTGTATTTTAAATAATGTATGTAAAAAAAAAATCACAGCGTCAGCATCTTTTTCAGCAACAAATCTCAGAACTGCTGCATAGACTTAACATTGTACTAAACATTTTGCACATAATGTTGAGGATTTTATTTAAAATATTCTGCAGCAATAGGAGCCACTGAATTCTTCTAATAAGTGAATTGAATTTATTTAAATTAATCTTTAGGATGTTCAGAAATCCATTCTTGGAGTTTTCTTGCGTTTTCTTTTTATTAATAGACTTTATTGAAACACTCCACTCACGTTACGTCTCAAGACTCAGCCTTTGATCAGTCAGAGAAGAGGAAATTGGTCAGAGGGAGTGATTGATACGATGGTCTTAAAGAAGGAATAGGGGAGGGAGGGAAAGATGGAGGGAAGGAAGCAGGGAGGGTGGAGAGGGAGAGCATTACGCAGGTTGCAATGACATCACCCTCATTAGACTATAAAACTGTGAGGAGAGCAGCAAGGGGGTTTAGAGTAGAGCTGGAGCTCTTTGAGGAACACACAGTGAGATCTTTTCTTGTGTTTGTTTTGGTTTGGTGTTTTTTTTTGTAAAGAAAAAAAAAGAGAATCTTTATTAGAAGTCAGGATGAATGTCTTGCAGCTTGTGGCTTGTGGACTAATGCTGAGTCTTGTGTTGGTCAGAACAGAGGCGAGACCCACAACACCGAGCCAGCACAAGGTGAGACTTTCGGGGTCTGTTTTGTTTTCGAGAAAAGTTCAGTTTAGAAATCTCGAGGGGGTTTCATTCATCCTAGAAATTTACGTTCATCCGAAGAGTTGTTTTTAGTCCTCCGATTGGTTTAGATGATGCAAATCCTGCAGTGCACTTTTTATTTGCAATACTGCAGTAATTTTGTAATGTAATTCTACAAAAAATTGCTTCATGTAATATTCCATGCAATGACAAATGAAAGGAAGTGAAGAACCTGTGATGCTGAGAGATGCTCTGGATCTGTGCAGAACATTTCCCCACTTTCAGCACTTTTTATAAATCCTTAGTGAAGAATTGATTCTAATATTCAGTCTGGAAAGCGCAGGGAAATCTATCGTTTTGCACTCATTTTTTATTAAACGGCACTTTCACATACAGTAGATCAATCTGCTGGAA
The DNA here is from genome assembly GCA_024362625.1 of Silurus asotus. NCBI lineage: Eukaryota > Metazoa > Chordata > Actinopteri > Siluriformes > Siluridae > Silurus > Silurus asotus. The sequence goes on along the minus strand of MU575040.1, from coordinate 4,691,981 downwards.
AACATTGCAGGACTTACAGTATACGTTTTGCTTTAATCATGATCATGAATTCAGTATCATTGCTTACTTCTGCATTAATAGGACCCTTTACTAAATCCCTTTGGTGCATGTGTGTGTGTGTTTGTGTGTTTCAGGCTCTGGAAGCTCTGTTTGGAGAAGAGCTGGCGGATTTTCTGGCTTCAGGTGAACGCAGGATGCGACTGCTAAGGGAACTCCGCACGGACACTCGCGCCAAGGGCATGTGGGCACGCTTCGTTAACGACCAGAACGGCTCAAGGAGGCAAAAATCTGGAAATAAGAAAGGAGGAAGCACCACCAGAAGCGGCTGCTTCGGACACAAGATGGACAGAATAGGCACTATCAGTGGGATGGGCTGCCAACCAGCGTATTACCCGTCCACAAATAACCTCTCCTGGTACGTCTGGGTTCAGTGAATACAAAATTGGGTGTAGGTCAATATTAGGGGACATACTAAGTAACATCCTTTCGATTTTCAATCGTATTTAGAACTCGTTCATGAAAAACAAAAAGAAATGGATTCTTTTTTCTTCTCCAACAAAATCTTACAATATTTATTACTTATTTTTACATTATTATTATGATTTTGTTCATTAATATTTGATACACAATGTATACATCGTACACATCGGTTTTATATTTATATCACATTTATCATTTTAGTTTTTATATAATTACGCTTAGAAATCTAAAATATAAAAAATTTGTGATGCCAAATTTACCAATAAGACCAAGCAGTCATCATGCTTATATTTTGTTTTTCACAAGTTTGATATCCAACATTTAAAGTTGACAGATCTACAGTATGTAATCGAAACAGGCAAACAAATATATGTCAATGCAAGACATCATCATAAAAGTAAAAACTCAGCTCTGTGAGATGTTTCCACTGGTCCGTAACTCACATAGCAAGCAGGAAATCCGCACTTCACTCACAGAAACGCTGAACATGAAAGAGTAGAAGGTGAACAATTATGACATCATTGCACAGGCTTGCTATTTTTTCCCCAACGTTCACTGCGTGTTTAAACACAGATTCGAATAAAAACTCACACAAGATGCATCATGTGTATGAAAAAAACGTGACTGACAGCATGTATTACGCAATATTTACATGCCTTAACAATAATCATGCTTGTCTTTTTTTTTTCCCTCTTTCAGAGTATTTGCCAAGACGAGGAGTTTTCGGACATTGGTGACTTTATCCTTTTTGAGGAAAAGCCTTTGGAAAAAATGAACGAAAAAAAGAGCCGGATTGTCGGTACGGAAAGCTGCAAAGATCGAGCGCTTTGTGGAAAATAATGTAATCGTCATAAATGTAAAAAAAAAAAAAAAACCCCATCATCACAGTGACATCACAAGATGGCGGAGGACGGTGTTAACAAAAAAATGTGCGAAGCTGTATATTGTCGCTGCTGCTGTACATTCATGTACTTCATTCCTGCATAAAATGTATTTATGTTAAAAAAAAACTATTTATATGTTTATAAAAAAGAGATATTTATAAATGAATTTTATTTATGTAACATTTTCACATGAATGCAAACTGCAGGCCAATTCTGTTTGTAACTTTTGTTTTGTCTTGAATAGTTGTACATGATTTAAAAATGATTAAAAAATCATGCATAACTCATTCGTCTGAAGGATTTATGACATATATATCTTGTTGTATATATTATAGTATGCTATATTACATTATATTATTATATTATATTATATTATATTATACACCACACTGGATTTCTTTTTTTGGCTTTTACAGTACAGTAAAAGTCTCTACTGAATGATTGATTTGCTAAAAAAAAGCATTCATTAATAAAAGGGTTTTAAAGGAAAGTGACAAGTAAAACCAAAAAATTCAAAAAATGACAAGATTTTAGCAACAAAATGCAGAAAATAGTGACTCTGACACTAAATGCTTAACCATATCAAGTAAAGCTTAAATAAAAATACATCTTCAAATACATTCAAACACTATTACCTATAAAATAATGGTAAAATTCATGCTTTCACTCCGAGGTTCATTATTTCAGAACATGTTCAAGGAGAAATTTGGTTTCATCTTATACCTCAGAAATTGTTAATATATCATTTATTTATTATTACATAATAACTGAAGAATGATGTTCAATTTATTTATACAATTCTTTTCTGGAACACACGATCATTCATGTTCTCGCTTTCATTATAGCAGATGTATAAAGCTATACATTTCCCTCACCAGCCTCTCTTAGTTTTTTCTACTGAAGTTGAATATAAAAAATAAAAACCTTTGGTTAGGTTAATTATACAGAGGTATGAAAGTAGAACTAAAATAGACAATGTTACTTGTGATCTCATGTTCTGGGCTTCAATACTAAATTACTTTCAACTAATTATGGCAATTAGCTGGGCAACATAGCTCATTCTGGTTAGCTAAGTGCTAGGACAGAAGTGATTTTTCTAAGCTTTTTGTTGTCTGAATGCATCGACTTATACTAGCAGGACTGAACCTTCTAGAACCTAAAGTCTCTGAGAGCAAGATCTGGTGCCATTTACAGACAGAAAGTTTCTGACACACTCGGCTAAATTCAGCTTTGCCTAGCCTTGCTATACCTGGTAGCCCCATTATTCCATCTGCAGAATGATTTAAAAGCACTCTCCAGGATGTAGAGTCTCTCTGGCTGGGCCAAAAGCGACCATAAAGACTAGAAAACATCAGCATGACCTCAGAGGCTTTACCACAAGAGGCTAACCACTGCAAAACCTCAGGAACAGGAAGAGCAGATTACTGGTGTTCTAGAAAATACATTAGAGATCTGGTGCAAAGTTCTAGAGTGCCTTCACACTTGTTACACCACAGCACTGTTGAATTCTGGATTCTGTTTGGACAGAAGGTGTAGATTAATATTCTTTAGCTACAAATAGCTAAATTTATGAAAAAATTGAATTTTTATTAAGGCTGTCATTTTACATTGTTATTTCTATAGCTTCAGCTAACTAACACGGAACTGCAGATCAGATGCTTCACATAAATGTGTTAGTGAAGCTGGTGACATGTGACAGGGAGAGCTGATCTAACATTAATAGACAGACTCTCCAGTGTCAGTGTTTGTTTACTGGTTTAGGTTTTTCAAAATCTTCAGGACAAAAATGAATGAGTTTTATGCTTTGTAACATTGAAAACTATTAATAAAAAAAAAAAGTGAGGTAGGTGAGTTTATAGCTGCTATAGTGTAAGTGAGAACAGGTACTACCTTTTTTAATAAACAAAAAAATGTCTTAAAAAATTGTTGACAGCTATTTGAATGATGTGCAGAATCAGTATTTAGAGATGAGCGCAATTTGTGTTACTGGAACTTCCACAGCAAACCAACACCTGTATAACCTCAAACATGTGGAGATCTCAGAACAAAACGCTTATACTGCCAGCATAATAGTTGCCCTATGGATCAGTCTGGTTTTTGCCTAGAAATAAATAAGGTAAACTAATGAAGGGGAAGATGATTTGTGTTTGGATGGGTGAAAATGGTATCTATATTTCATTGTTTATGAACATCTCTTATGGTGTACATTTTGTGCTGGAAATTTCCATTAAAAAAACATCTCCAACTCTAATAAAGTAGAGAGTAAATATCCTCACATTAAGGCTGCTCACATCATGGTTTTATTTCACTTGCATAAAATGTATTTGGTTACTCCTGTATCGTCAATCTGTGGAAATAAAATCCTGCTCACCTTGAAATTCCTACTCAGAAAGGACTAATGTCAACAAGGCTCCTCAAACCATTATCAGTAAATCAAATATCTGTTACTACTACTTTAAAAGTTCATATTGAAATTATTTTTTACTTTTGATCAATCAATAATTTACGATAAACACTAAATCCAGTTTTGTAAAAGAAAATACATCCTCCGAATCACCAACGTAAGACTTGCTTGTTGCTAGGAAAACACCTCCTTTTAAAGTGGCGGCCATGTTTTTTGTTCTTAAAAGTGACATAATTCCATTAGTCCTGTGCTGAACAGTGAATCTTATAATCAGTGTTTATCCTGCCCATATGATGGAAAATGTTTAAAGTTTAGGATAATTTATTAGCTAATTACCGATGTTCGAGTATAATGCTTTAACTCTCGTACAGAAAAATCTATATCTGTCCATGTAAAAGTTGATCTGTCTTTATTATGTAGCTTGTACAATCAATAATGTTTACCAAGCAAATGGTATTGGAACAAAGAATGTATAATTATTTTCTCCAAATAGTCATTTGTTGGGAGTATTTTTAAAATGTTTTTCATGAATAAACATGTACAGTATATTTGATGTCATTGCTTATGGAAAAATTGTATATATGTTGCATATTTATTTAGGTTTTTTACATGTCGGTCTGTAAATAATATATGAAACTGTTAATTAAAAAATATATATAATAAAAATCACTGAAATATTTTATGTGAAAAAATTGTGTCTGAGGTTCAGGTGTCTTTTCACATGTAAAATATTGTTAAAGTTGATTCTAATAGATTAGGGGCAAAAAGACACTTCTAGAAGGCATTATATTGTAAATGTAAAGTGTTAAAAGTGCACTATTTTTCTCAGAAGCCATTTCGAATTAGGTAAAGCTACAAAAACATTTCCTTTCTAGAATAGAATAAAATAAATTAGAATAGCCATAGAATTCTAGCTTGTTTAGGGTCAACCACGATACAGCTCCCATGGAGTGTTAAGGGTCTTGCTCAGGGGACCAAGAATGGCAGCTTGGTGGTCCTGGCGCTCGACTTTCCAATCAGTAACCCAGAGCCTTAATTAATGAGCTACCGATTCCCTTTATTTAAGTATCAATCTATATACTAATACAGATAACAGGTCACAGTCTGCTACTACCTTTTACTTATACTCAGAAAAGATATATTTATCATACAAAGAAATATTATGTGATTATTAATGATCAAAACAAAGCAGATTGTCAACTATGCAATATCCATATAAGGCGCAAAGGCATCCTCCTACAATGCACGTAACCTGATAAAGCATTTTAAACATAAAACTCAGAACAAGGAGCTCATTAACAAATGAGATAATAATAAAACTGGGGTTTCTTTTTCCCACTCTGGGGCTTCCTCTGCTCACCCTGGGACTACTTTCCCCCAGCCTAGGGTTTGTTTTACCCAACCTGAGGCTTCTTTTTACAAAACCTTGGCTTTCTTTTGCCCAGTCTGTGGATTTTTCTATCTATCCAGGAGCAGCACAAAAAAAATATATACAATACATTTCCTCAAAATGAATTGTACATTTGTTTTTGTTTTTAAAATGAACATATTGCACATCAATACTATTAACAGACAGTGTGTGAGCTCATACACATATTTTATATCACAAAACATATTATATCACAAGGATAACTATTCAGCTTCATGCAAAGTGTGTAAAACGTCATCCACACACAAACAGTACATCTATGCTGTAATGCTGCCACCTAGTGGTGAAAGTGAAGTTTTTCATAATATGTGACTGTTTTTATATGTATAAGAAAGTACAAGAGAAAATGTAATGAAGTAATGAAGTGGTTTGTCATCAGGCTTTCCTGATCAGCCAGGAGATACTTTAACAGAGCCTGGCGTTTCTTTCTTTCAGTCTTCCTATGTCAAAACCTGTTTTTTTTTTCCTTGCAGTCTTAAGGTTTCTCTTTCTACCCTAGCTAATTTGGGGCTATTTTAGCTCATACTGGGGTATCTGGGGCTTATTCTGCTCAACATACGGCCTATTTTATGTTACTTTGACCAATGCTGGGGCCTTTTGTACCCAGTCTGGGTTTTCTTTCTGCTCCGCCTGGGGCTTGTTTGGTATTACCCAGTGTTTCTATTCATCTTGAGGCTTTTTTTAACCTTACTGGAGATTCCTTACAGGCGTTCTATAAGGCTCCTTTCACCCAACATGGGTTTTCTTTCACCCACTCTGGAGCATCCTATGGTTACCCTGGGGCTTCTGACCCGTCCAGCATTAATAACATCAACTTCTCCAGCAATTGTCTATGAGGAAGTGGTAGATTAGTGGTTAAGATTTGCTGATCACAAGGGGAAGGAGATCCAGGGGTGATGTATTATGGCTGCGCTCTGATATATACACCTCACAGACAATCTATGTGAACAACCATCTGTGCCGTACTGGTCGGTGCTACAGTGTTACTGTGTTTATTATTTCTGACATTTACTATGTCTGCTGTCTCCTTGTCATCTTCTTCTTTTTTTGGCTGCTCCAGTTAGAGGTTGCCATAGCAGATCATCTGTCTCCATACTACCTTGTCATTTACATTTGCCTCTTTCAAACCAACAACCTGCATGTCTTCCCTCACCACATCCATAAACCTGTGTTCTTCTTTCTCTCTTTCCTGGCAGCTCCATCCTCAGCATTCTTCTACCGATATACCCCATGTCCCTCCTCTCGCGGCTCCCTCAACTTGTTTCCAAAATGTCCCACATGCACTGTTCCTTTAATGAACTAATTTCTAATCCTGTCCATCCTCATCACTCCCAATGAAAATCTCAGCATCTTTAGCTCTGCTACCTCCTGTCTTTTAGTCAGTGCCACTGTCTCTAAACCATACAACATCACAGGTCTCACCACAGTCCTTAAAACTTTTCATTTTACTCTACCCTCAACCACTCCACCCTGCCTGCACTCTTTACTTTACTTCTCTAACTCCATTACTTTGCACTGTTGACCCCAGTTTCCTGAACACCTCCACCTTCTCCACCTCTTCTCCCTGCAACCGCACCACTCCACTACACTCCTTCTCATTCACACACGTCTTACTCCTGCTGATTTTCATACTTCTTCTCTCCAGCATGTACCTCCAGTTCTTCAGGCTCTTCTCAACCTGCTTCCTACTCTCACCACAAATCACAATATTATCCACAAACATCATAGTCCACGGAGACTTCTGTCTGACCTCGTCCGTCAACCTGTCCATCACAACTGCAAAGAGAAAAGAGCTCAGAGCCGATCCTTGATTCAGTCCAACCTCCACCTTGACCCAGTCTGTCATTCCTACTGCACACCTCCCTGCTGTCACACTGTCCTCATACATGTCCTGCACCACCCTCACATACTTCTCTGCCACACCTGACTTACTCATACAATACAACAACTCTCACGGCATCCTGTCGTACGGTTTCTCTAAATCCACAAACACACAATGCAACTCCTTCTGACCTTCTCTATACTTCCCAGGTCAAATAATGTGTCTGTGGTGCTCTTTCTCACCATGAAACCTTACTGTTGCTCACAGATGGTCACCTCTTCTCTCAGCCTGGCTTCCACTACTCTTTCCCATAACTTCATGGTGTGACTGATCCACTTTATTCCCCTGTAGTTACTGCAGGTCTTCACATCTCCCTTATTCTTAAAAACGGTGGCAGCAAACTCCTTCTCCATTCCTCAGGCATCTACTGTCTCCGTCTCTCATGTTGTCTTTTGTTTTATTTTCACCACTAAATTTTGCACATGTGCACTTTTTGCTGTTAGTTTAGAGTTTTGTGTAGTTCTGTGTTGCTTTTGTTAATTTATGTTGTTTAATGCACCTTGGTCCTGGGGAAACCTTCTTCGTTTCACTGTGTACTGCACTGTATATGGTTGAAATATACAATAAAGCCAACTTGACTTGATAAAGAATTTCCCTTTGTTTTAATGTTCATGTGACGAAAAAGCCCACTTATTTAGGAACTAATAGATGTATCATTAAAACAATTTAATCCTGCTGGAAACTCTTAGACCAAATCCAAACCATTAGATTTTTCTAGGTTTTTATTTAATTTCTTTCTAATAAAATATACTATATACTTTTAAAAATTAAATAATATACTATTTAAGCTTTCACTTTTATTATTCTTGAACTACAGCAAATATCATTTATCATTTATCATTTATTAAAAATAATTTATAACTGAGGTGAAACGTGACTACAAAATGACCCGGATGAAACCTCGCGTCACCCCCCCCACCACCACCACAAACTCCTCCCCCCTAAACTCCACCCCCTCTCCTACCCTGCCCACTCAACACCCGCCTCCTGGTCTACGATTGGTTCATCCTGACTGTCCAATCAGCAACCAGTTCACGCGGCTGAATTACTCAATCAGAGGCGGGATTTGCCGGAATATGGGTGGGAGAGCAGAATGCACAACCCATCTACTTGGCAATACTGACCTGAACCTATCTGAGTTCTTGCGGTGAACCGAGTTGTAAAATATACATCTGTTTTAGATTGCACACAGTTTTAAAGCGTTTTGGATAGTTATATATGTCCCTGGCATTTATTTTCGGTTTTATTTGTCAGCCAGCAGCAGGACGGCTAGCTGGGCTTGTGTTTATCGCTGAGCTGGCTAGGACTCTCCGGGAAAGCTGGACTGCTAACTGGGCTCCTCTTCGCCTTCCCTTATAATCCAGCAAGAGCATATACCACAAGTTCCTTTTCCAATTCGCGCTTCACGAGACGAACATGAGGATCACGGTGGACTTTGAGGAATGTCTTAGAGACTCCCCGAGATTCAGGTAAGAATGGTCTGTAGGGGTTTTTTTTTTTTTTTTTTTTTTTTTGGCTATTTTTGTCCAGGAATGTAAAGTCCCGACTGAGGAAACCAGACCTGAACTCCGCCGAAAAACCGTCACGCGCTCCGATTAACCGCGATACCGATGTTGCGATATTTCTGTTCAAATCACCAAAAACTTTAAGTAGTTTATTGTGTAATTATAACCGATATTTCATAAAGGTGGTCAGATTATCTGTCTGTCTGTCTGTAAATATCTATCTATCTTAATTTTTTTCCATCTATCTTTCTATCTATCTATCTATCTATCTATCTATTTCTATATCTTTGAACTATCTATCTATCTATCTATCTATCTATCTATCTATCTATCTATCTATCTATCTTCATTTCTATATCTTTGCATATCCTATCTATCTATCTATCTATCTATCTATCTATCTATCTATCTATCTATCTATCTATCTTTTGTAATGTATTCAATTCTATCTATCTGCCTGCTGTTTATCTTTTCAAATAGCTATCTCTCTCTCTCTCTCTCTCTCTCTCTCTCGATTTCTTTAGATTTATCTACATATCTTTTCTATCCCTCTGTCTTTTAAATAAATAATTGCTGTTTGTTTTATTATTTTATTATTTACCTGTATTTGCACCACACTATTACAATGCTCATGTCTGATTGGTCAGATTGTGTTGAACTGTTACAGTGAGAGTCTCCAGTGTCGGTGCTTCGTAACAGTTTGAGGTACAGCTGTTACTTCTTCACCGTAGCGAGTCAAAGTGCAAAAGCCGAGCAATATGTGTGTATTTCTGGGTAAAGCAGTGACAAACCCAAACAATCACCTCTAACGACCCCTTCAGACCAATTGTGTGTGCTCATGTTTATTCAGTTCCCATCATTCAGCTCACAGTTTTAGTTCCTGTGTATAATTAGTTCCTATTGACTGGTTGACACAAAAAAGGGAGGAAGGAATATATAAACTAACCATGGTTTCATCTTGTGCTATATGACACTGGGTATACAGACATTCAGAAGAGAAATGAAACTTTGCAAAGAAGTATCAGAGCTGATCTGTCTATCTTGTAGATTTCACTAGTTAGTGTATGTAGCGTTCACAGTTAGTTTGCTGCTCTAATCTGAAACTGAACATGTAACATGTAGATTAGTGTGTTATTCAGGCGTATTACTCCAGTCTGTCTGTGGTTTAGGACGTAGCCGCTGCGATGCTGCCTTTTTGTTCTGAATTTATTTCTGTTTTGAATTAGTGAACCAGCATACGGTTTAGAAATGATCATTATGTTTTTTGTATTCCTTTAACAATCAACACCATGGTCTGTGGGATGAGACGTGGCTGCTACTGTTTTCTTTTTCCATTTTCTTTTTCTTTTTTAAACTTGATGATTGGTGGTGGTGTGGGGTTTGGGATGTTGCCACTGTGTCTTTCCTGTATTTCACGCAGGGGAAGTGTTGGTCCGCCCTCAGCTCAGGCTTTCCAGGCTTTGTGAAGTAAAGAATGACCTCCTCCCTCGTTTCCCCTCTCCCTCATTCCCCTTTCACTCATTCCCCTCGCCTTGTTCCCTTTCTACTATCTCAGAGCACAGCAGCACAACAAGGAGCAGATGTTTAGAAAGTTGCCCACAGGAAACACTGGACTTGGGGATTTGTTCCCCTAGAGATTTATCAATAAACAACACAACTTTAATGTGTTTTTGTTTCTCCCCGATTTCTTAACATAACCCTGTTTATGTACAGGAGTGAATAATTGTGGAAGCATTCGAACCACATTTAACGTATTACACGTGTTTGCTTCATCACAGTTACATTAGGGTGGAAAAAAACATAATTCAAACCATCTTGCATTGAAATGCAACATGATCTGAAACAGCATTACAATACAGTACTGAGAAATCCTGGACTCTGATTGGTCAGAATCCATCCAGCCATCCAGCTGCCTAGAGCAGGCCTCTCAAGATCTTCCACTGCAACCCATATAAACAATATCTTCATGGAGCTGGCTTTGTGCACATGAGCATTGTCAATTGCATCTAGTTCAAGTGAGGAGACAAATTTAATCCTATCGCATAAAACCTCCTATACAAATATGTGTCTTCAACTTTGCTGTAGTTTGGGGAAGAACCACATATGGCCGGATAATTCAGGTGTCTTGACACTTCTGTACATACAGTGTATCTTGTCCATTCTAACGCAACAGCTCATTCGTAAGGACTTAAGAAATACATTATATATACACGTGTATATAGAGTACGGCTGCAGCTTTTTAGTAATTAATTATTCTATCGATTATCTAATCGATTACCGCATTTATCGGACTATAAGCCGCTATTTTTTTCCCCCACTCTTTGAACCCCGCGGCTTAAACAGCAAAGTGGCTAATGTATGGATTTTTCCTGAGTTTTTTCCGGTTTTACAAACTTCAAGGCAAAAAAACTGAAAACTGAAATTACGGTAATCGAGTATTCAATAAGTACTTTTTCCTTTATTCAAGAGCAATTTTAATATACAAGAAAAAATAAAACTGGTATCTTAAAGTGAAGTAGTTTGTGTCCTTTTTAGATAAATGTAAATTTATCTAAAATGTATTTATTTATTAAATAAAAAAAAAATAATTTGTTTTAAATAAAAAAAAGGTACCGTATTTTTTGGACTATAAGCCGATACTTTCCCCCCACGTTTTGAACCTCGCGGCTTAAACAACGAAGCGGCTAATTTATGGATTTCTCCTAGGTTTTTCCGAGTTTCACAAACTTTAAGCCAAAAAACTAAATGACATAACATTAGACCGACGAAATTTCCGAACGGAAACGGAAAAACACAGTTCACCTCTGTTCTGAGCTGCACGGCTTCGGGAGAAAAACTTCCACTTATGGCGCACGACGATAACAAAAGATAAACTTCCCAGAGAAATACAGTGGTACCTTGACCTACGAGTTTAATTTGTTCCGTGGACGAGCTCATATATCAATTTGCTCGCTCATCAATTCAGTTTTCCATATTGAAAATACTTAAAATGGCATTAATCCGTTCCAACCCTCAAAATGACACCCCGTTTTTTTGTTTCATGTTATTAAATTGGAAAATACATTTCTACATAACAAATCTTGTATAAAAACATAATAGAAAGAGTATGTAAAGATATAATAAGATTCTATTCAGTGTTTTTTCCTTGGAGATGAGACGACTTGTGCTAACAAAAACGCCAGGTGTGGGTGTGTGTGTGTGTGTGTGTGTGTGTGTGTGTGTGTGGAGGGGGGGTAAAGGCGATAAGCGGAGGCGGAGGGAAAACTCATTTTTTACTATCACTCCTGTACACTATGTATACCTAAACTTTAAAATTTGTACTTTTTTTTTATTTGCTTATCTTAATTTTCATCACAGCCGTCCCTTCTGGCTTTGCTTTGCCATCTAGCAGCGCGTCTCGAGCTCGCACCTCAATCTTTTGCTCGTAAAAAAGCAAAAAATCGACCAAGTGCCCGCTCGTACCGCGGAAAACGTATAGATTAATGCACTTGTAGGGCAAGGTACCGCTGTAGTTGTGAAAGGAAGGAGGAAGACAGTGAACAATGACTTACTTGCTAGGCTTCTAAACAGCAAAGTGGCTAATGTATGGATTTTTCCTGAGTTTTTTCCGGTTTTACAAACTTCAAGGCAAAAAAACTGAAAACTGAAATTACGGTAATCGAGTATTCAATAAGTACTTTTTCCTTTATTCAAGAGCAATTTTAATATACAAGAAAAAATAAAACTGGTATCTTAAAGTGAAGTAGTTTGTGTCCTTTTTAGATAAATGTAAATTTATCTAAAATGTATTTATTTATTAAATAAAAAAAAAATAATTTGTTTTAAATAAAAAAAAGGTACCGTATTTTTTGGACTATAAGCCGATACTTTCCCCCCACGTTTTGAACCTCGCGGCTTAAACAACGAAGCGGCTAATTTATGGATTTCTCCTAGGTTTTTCCGAGTTTCACAAACTTTAAGCCAAAAAACTAAATGACATAACATTAGACCGACGAAATTTCCGAACGGAAACGGAAAAACACAGTTCACCTCTGTTCTGAGCTGCACGGCTTCGGGAGAAAAACTTCCACTTATGGCGCACGACGATAACAAAAGATAAACTTCCCAGAGAAATACAGTGGTACCTTGACCTACGAGTTTAATTTGTTCCGTGGACGAGCTCATATATCAATTTGCTTGCACATCAAATCAGTTTTCCATATTGAAAATACTTAAAATGGCATTAATCCGTTCCAACCCTCAAAATGACACCCCGTTTTTATGTTTCATGTTATTAAATTGGAAAATACATTTTTAAATAACAAATCTTGTATAAAAACATAATAGAAAGAGTATGTAAAGATATAATAAGATTCTATTCAGTGTTTTTTTCCTTGGAGATGAGACGACTTGTGCTAACAAAAACGCCAGGTGTGGGTGTGTGTGTGTGTGTGTGTGTGTGTGTGTGGAGGGGGCGTAGAGGCGATAAGCGGAGGCGGAGGGAAAACTCATTTTTTACTATCACTCCTGTACACTACTTATCCCTAAACTTTAAAATTTGTACTTTTTTTTTATTTGCTTATCTTAATTTTCATCACAGCCGTCCCTTCTGGCTTCGCTTTGCCATCTAGCAGCGCGTCTCGAGCTCGCACCTCAATCTTTTGCTCGTAAAAAAGCAAAAAATCGACCGAGTGCCCGCTCGTACCTCGGAAAACGTATAGATTAATGCACTTGTAGGGCAAGGTACCGCTGTAGTTGTGAAAGGAAGGAGGAAGACAGTGAACAATGACTTACTTGCCAGGCTTCTGTTTAGATATAAGCCGTTGTAGCGCGTTGAGTTTGGGTGAAGGGAGAGCTCACTAACTCCAGTTACAACAGAACTCATATAAGCACAGACAGGTTTCCAAAACTCATGCTTTTTTATTTTTCTTGACAACAGCATTATGGGTTAGTCAAAGAAACTTAGAAATGAGCATCAGAAAATAAAAAGGACATAATCCTCGGTCTCCACACACGCAGTAATACCGGGAAAATGCAGTGACATGCTATTCCCAAAATACCGCTATGCTCCTAATAGAAGCGCAACATATTGCATTTAGTGTCTTTTGTTAAAGCTTGTGTAAAGTTCATTAGTTTCAGTGTAGACATATATATATTTGTCAAATTCAGTAGGTGCGGCTTATATAAGGGCGCTTTATAGTCCGGAAATTACGGTAAACATGTACAAGGTTTTCTTTAAGTTTTAGTTTGAAATGATTCCCAACGTTCTGGAAACTTTGTAGATTTTTTTGGCCCGAATCTTCTCCTTGCCCTTTGTTGTTTTCTCCCCATTCCTCCATTTTTTTAAATTCTGCAGCATCTTCAGTTTTGTATGGTCTCTACCGGTGCTCTATTTGAGGGGGGGCTGGGGGGGATCTGGGACCCCCATGACAAGTAAAAAATAGACTTAGTGGTCCCCAAGATTATTTTAATAAATAATATATGAATTACAGTAACAACTGGGGACCCCCTAATGAGACTTGACTCAATTCGAGCACTGGCTTCCACCACACTAAAAGAAGTTTGCCTAATTTCGACTTTGTAATTTTTCGCAATTCCGACTTAATTTTTCGCAATTCCGACTTAATTTTTTGCAATTCTGACTTAATTTTTCGCAATTCCGACTTTATTTCTCGTAAACATTCAGCATTTCTGGTGCATCCACTGGTAACCATGTTGTCTGCCTGTAGTTTGAAGCTGTTGGTGTATGAACAAGGCTCCTCTGAGTTCTTCTCCAGGGATCGGAGGCTTAGTTCTAAAATCGTTTTTTTCCAGAAATAATTTAAATCGATGCATTTTTGTATTTAAGCAATCGAACCAGCCCTCATCTAGATAGATTGTGTGTGTGTGTGTGTGTGTGTATGTGTGATGATAAATATCACAGAATGATTCCCGTGTCTGTGCTTTTTGATATTAGTTTTAACATTAACTATTAATATCACTTTTATGCTTACTTTTACTTGTTCCTGCACCAACAAACACGCAAAGAAACATTTAGAAATTTCTATAACAACAGAAAAAGTGAGATACCCAAACTGTTATTTTAAATATAACGCATTTTTATTTATTTATTTTTTTAACTAAAATGACAGAAAATCGTGTATATTTTCTTCGCTCAAAAAAAACCCCAATATACTTTCTAATGACAATATAAATTTTATAATATATATGATTCCATTCCATTAGGATTCGTTCACTCATTTTAAGCATTTTAAATGCACAAAAGAGACTGACCTCACACACACAAACACACACACACACACACCCCTGTCAGACTGGTCTTTAGGAAAACATTGTAGTAGTTTCTCTCTGATGGTTAATGGACTTGTGTTTTCATTTTGAATTCCATTTCTTTTCAGCGCTTTTTCTTCATGAGTGTGTTTGGAGGTGTGTGTGTGTGTGTGTATGGAGGAGGGGGGGGTTTGTTTGCTTTAGTTGCTTTAGTTTAGTCAGACACTTTCCTAAATCATGTTGTTGTTTTTATTATTATTTGTTTAGTAGTATAGTTTGTGTTTGTAAACAGAAGTGGCAGCTTGGTGGTGCTGGGATTAGAACTCTAAACCTTCTGATCAGAAGTCCAGCATCTTAACCACAGAATCCCACCTTAAACATAAAACCAGAAACACACTGCATCTCATCATCTAGGATCTCGTCCAGGTTAAAAACGTTCAGGTGCGAGTTATTAAGTGTTCACTGTTCTATAAAAAAAAAAAATTCCCACAACATCAAATCTATTATCACTTCACAAAGCAGAAGATCGGAAAACTCGGAGCATATACGCGAGGCCGTGATTGTTCGCTTCAGAATCCGGACTTAACGGAACTAACAGACATGATTTAGTGTATGTTCTATTTAAGTTGTTCACGTGTGTGTGTGTGTGTGTGTGTGTTACCACTGTACAGCTGTCATCTGCATGTGTTCTGTTACACGCAGTATCTAAATTGGTGCATAAAGATAATTATGTTTAATATATTGCTGATAATTTGATGAAGGGGCAACTAAGCAGCTACGAGTGGGGGGAGTGACGATTTACTGCATATACACGCATTTGTTTTATCAATTATGTGAAAGCAACTTTAGAAGATGCAACATTCTTTCACTTTCACTCTCATCCACATACATAGCTCACATATGCATATGGTTAGCTAATGTTTGTAGGAGGAAGGAGAATGTGCCTCTCCCACTCAGAGAGCATGCTCAGCTACATTTAAGGCATTTGGCAGACGCCTGTTTCCAGAGCGAATTTACATTTATACAACTGAGCAGCTGTGAGGTTAAAGGCCGTGCTCCAAACTTGTTCCTGGATCTAAAGTCCAATGTCTTAACTAGGAAGCTACCACCTCACTCTCTTGGGCTTCAACATGTTCATTGTGATTCTTTAAAATCTGGACTACCCTATTTGAGGGATTTGCTCATGTGCAATCAACTGATGAATCAGTCACTTTAATAAGCATTTTTGTCTATGGTACAGTTTCTTTCATCATTCTGACGACAACACCGTGTTTGAACATGAATCGAAGAATGAAATGGGGTCCATATTAAATGCATTGTACACTGATCAGGCTTAACATTATGGCATTATAACATTAACTCTGATTATCTCTTCATCATGGCACCTGTTAGTGGGTGGGATTTAATAGGCAGCAAGTTTACATTTTGTCCTAAAAGCTGATGTGTTAGAAGCAGGAAAAATGGGCAAGCGTAAGGATTTGAGTGAGTGTGACAGGGAACAAATTGTGTGCTAGACGACTGGGTCAGAGCATCTCTAAAACTGCAGTGCTTATGGGATGTTTCCAGTCTGCAGTGGTCAGTATCTGTCAAACAGTGGTGAAACAGCGACTGGGTCATGGGCGGCCATGGCTCATTGATGCATGTAGGGAGCGAAGGCTGGTCCGTCTGATCCAACAGAAGAGCTTCTGTAGCTCAGATTACTGAAGAAGTTGATGCTGTTGATGCTCAACGGGTCGGGTCTGTTTTAACAGTAAAAGGCAATATTTGACAATATTAGGCAGGCGGTCTTAATGTTATGCCTGATTCTTGTAAAGCTTAACTATAGCGTGTTAAACTATTGATTTTGTTTAGAGGCCGAAAATCTAGTTACCTGCTATTAATGGGAAATGTTATTGCACAAGTACTCTGCTATCCACCCATTAGAGTTTCTGAATCACACATTCTCAAAAACAGGTTGACCGTATGCGAGTGTCCATATGCGTGTGAAAGAATTGTGTGTGTGTGTGTGTGTGTGTGTGGCTTTTCTGTCTGTTAACGCAGCTTGTAAACCGGTTGATTAATCTTCTGTAACAACCAGCTGTGACTCAGTCAAATGCATGTGGGTATTCTAATGTGTTATGTTTTAATAGGAACACCTGACACACTGTGTAGTCGTTGATGTTTTCTGTAAGGGGATGTTCGGAGACTCCCTCTATAAATGTTAAACACAGCACCATACCAGTACTTGGTCGATTTTGCTTCACATTTCGTACTGCTTGTTGTTGTGGTTATTATTAGTAGAGCTCAGTTTATACTCGGGCTACGCCTACGCCAATCCGATCATTTTGAAAACAGTGTTTTTGTCTAAAAACGCTCCCCACCCACACTATCGTTTTCAATCTTTTTCCAAAAGTTGATCATCCACACTGAAATGTCAAAAAAAAAATACAAATAAATGCTCACATCCCCGTACTGTGCAAAACGCACGTAACATGACTAAAATGCGGCGTCTTTTTCAAAAGCCTAAATTTTCAGTCCGTTTTCAAATGTATCCGCTTTGGTGAGCGATTTTCAAAAAGTTCTGTTTTCTTCGACTAAAAACCACATCTTAGTGTAGAAGGAAGGCCAGAACGTAGAGAAAAATGAATTTTCAAACTCATAATAGTATGTGATGGTTTATTCAGGTGAGGTCACAGACATCAAAGGCACTATAGCAATTTCTTTTATTTGCTTATTCGTTTGTTTAATTTGACACTAATCCATCAGCAAACCTAAACTCCACCCTGCACAAGACATTGCATATTGAAATGTTTGTCATGTGTTTGGTGATTCATGGTCTGATTTCTGCTTTATTATTATTTACATAGCAGGACATTATCACTCATCTGTTACTTTTTCACAAGAAGGAACCTTTTTCGTTTAAAACTGTTTTTTTTTTTCTCCCTCAGGGCCACAATTGAGGAAGTGGAAGGAGATGTGTGTGAGCTGGAGTCCAAATTAGATAAGGTGAGTTCAGGATATCCTACAAAAGCAGCACATTTATTATACAAAGGGCATCACTGGTTGAAAAGGCTCGGGTGGGCGGAGCTCTGTGTGCTGTTGTGCTTTGTCCATTTTTATTGACAATAGAACATAGAAAACATATTGTTTGTTTAAACTGATGAAATGTACCATTTTAAGGAAATATAAAGTTTGATGGTTGCAACACGTGTTGAAAAATTTGGGACGGGGCAACAAACGTATATACAGGTTTCAGAGCAACAATTAAATTTGAGCAATAGCGATTGCATACTGCTTCTATTACAATAGCATGACTTTGTAGAAGAAGAGTCTGAGTGCTGAAGTGGCCTGCCTGCAGTTTAGACCTTTCACCATTTGAAAACATTTGGCACGCTATGAAACGAAAAATACAACAAAGGTCACCCAGAACTGTTGAGCAAGTAAAATCTTGTATCAGACACACATGGAACAATATTCCTCTTGCAAAACTTTGGTCTCCTCAGTTCCCAGATATATACGGACAGAAGACGGGATGCTACACAATGGTAAACATGGACCTGTCCCAATTTTTTTTGAGACTTGTTGCAGCCATCAAATTCAAAATAACCTTTTAAACAGCAGATCATTGCATTCTGTTTTTATTTACTTTTTGCCCAGTGTTCCATCTTTATAAGAATTAGGGTTGTAGTGTGTATGAACATACACACGAATAAAAACAAGTGTGCAGGTCTTTATCAGTTCTCAGCAGTGGTGAAATCAGTCGTTCCTTTGTATTTATGAGTGGATAAAAAACTTAACTTGTCAGTCACCCAGCAAGCCACCAATCAGGGTCGAGCATGTGCTGTTTTGAACTTGTTTTGATTGGCACTTTGTGGTATCCACTTATTACCAACATACAATTCAGCATCAGTTCACCAGCAAGCAGAACCTTATTTACACAATTTAAATTAGATAGCAATTAGTGTTTGACTCATTTATATCATTCTATTGATAGATTGGTGTGTTAAGAGTAACATTTAGTCCTTTCCTATAAACTGAGTTGATTAAACAAAGAGTCTTGTGACCTGTATAATAACATAATAGCTACAGTAAATCATGGCACTTTGGATACTTAGTACATTAGAAGGCAAATAGCTTTTTTTACCCGAGTCAAATTTTACCTTGTGTATCCATTTTTACTCAAGTTTACTGGTTTGTGCACTTCATCCACCACTGGTTCTCAGTAGCAACAAGCATCGTCGCTGAAAACTAGCATGAAACTAGCGTGCTGTGGGTTGTGCACAAACAGGTGTTACTGATGTGGAGCACTGGGATCTGGCCACTTCCTTTAGCGACCATTAGAACTCCACTGTACATTGTGTAATGTGGTACAGCTGGTGCATGTATAACCACACCCATGTTCCCCTACTGGCTCAAAAACTGCTGCAGGCTTGGCGCTTGGGGTCCACCAGTCACATATTTAAAATATGACTTATTTCTCGAGTCTGCTTGCACTTATTTTTTTAATCTGACATTTCAGTTTGCTCCAGTTATATTCGAATAAAAGCTGTCGGAGTGAAAATGCTCTTCTCCATAGCTCCAGCCATGTTGACCCCTCCCTCGTCTTTTGTATTTTGTAATGCAATAACGAATTATCGATGACTAAAAGGTTTTGAGAGGAAGTGGAGAGAGCATTTCAGCAAGAGATCTAGCAAAGCAGAAGCGAAAGTCGTCGAGTGAGCGCTGAGCTGTTCAGAGCAGCTTATTGTTTAAAAGGTTCGAATGACTCACATTCTCACTTCCCCCTTCATGCCAAGGAAGGATATTCTTTCAGATCTCAAAGAACAGGAAGATGAGGAGGAGGGACACGTTTCTGAAATTAGCCTTTCCATAAACCCTCCTCCATACACCCGGGAACAGTGACAACCTGTGGAAACTGCCACCAAAAAAAAAAAAAAAAATAGTTTTTTAATTAATATAATGCCTAGAATAATTCAACAGCACAGTAGTTGAAGACGGTGCTAAATAAATGATTGATAATTATATAAATAATTTGGTATAAACTTTTTGTTTCCCATCCAGCATTTTTGTTGGTCCAGTTCAGATTTGGTCACAAAGAAAAACTCATTTGGAATATCCTGCATGTTTGAATCACATTATGCATGGAGGCAATGGACAGCCAAAAGACTTTACAGCAATCAAACCAACGATACACCTTGAACAGAAGTGATTTCAGAGTTGCAAAAAATAGAGCTCACATACTCACAGTGGTCTCAAGAGGAAGTCTCCCATTCGAGGAGTATTGAAAAGCAGAAAATGAGACATAACGAAACAAGTTGCATTATTTTCTGTTAAAATTAATGGCATTCAGCTGCCTTTATCCAGAGCAACCTAAAATGATGGCATCCAACTGAGCAGTTCAGGATTATGAAACATTTTTAAGGGCACAACAGTGGCAGTTTGATGGTGCTGGGAATCTCACAACCAACAACCTTCTGATTAGAAGTTCAAGATCCAATGGTTTAACCACTATAGAATAGCCTTTGTCACATATACGTTACAGCACAGTGAAAATCTTTCTTCGTATATATTCAAGCTTGCTCAGAAGCTGCACCAGGGGTCAGGGTCAGCCATAAAAAGGGTTAAGGGCCCAAGAGTAGCAGCGTGGCAATACCAGGGATTAAACCCCCAACCTTCCAATCAGTAACCCAACAACTTAACCGCTGAGCTACCACTCCCCTTTAAGTAAGAAGAGGAAGGATCTAATAGTTAGCATGTTATTATTGAGTCTGTGTAACCAGACAGTGCCAGGATGAAGCTGCAGACGGAAAAAAAAGACCAGACGCTTTAAAAGCTGTGTACTGATTAAATTTCCTCTCTCAGGAAATCTTAAAACAGACTTCAGTACTAAATGGTGAAGTGAAACATGTTTGACGTCACTGATATATGCTTACTCAGGAATCGTACATTTGGCCAGATATTTAGGCCCGTGTCCGATTATATGATGATGATCTAACAATAGATCACTGTGATCATTCATCAATCAGCTCATGCAGAAAATGTTCTAAAAAAAATCCGTCATCGCTTTCGCAGTCTTTGGAGATTTCTCTTGTGGTTGCTGTATTCCTATTAAACTTCTCAGTGACCACTTTGTCTTCAGCTTCATCGTCTTTCTGGACAGTGGCACTAAAGCGTGTCATATTCATTCGTCATTTAGCAACGTTTGCTGCTAAGTCACCTGTACTTCCTTCAGAGACTCAGGTCCTTTAACACCTGTAGAACCATGCTGCAGTGTCGTCATCTACGCTGCAGTGTGCTGGGGTAGCAGGGTAAAGACCGCCGATGCCAACAGACTCAACAAGCTTAACAGGAAAGCAGGCTCTGTGAGAGCTGGAGCCTCTGGTTGAGGTGTCTGAGAGGAGAATGCTGAGGAAACTTCCAAGTATCCATGATGGTACGTCACACCCCCTGCATACGATTCTGGGGGTCAAGACACCACCAAAGTCAAGAACGCCACAGGAGATCGTTACTACGAGGGGCAATCAAACCCTATAACTCCTCCACCTTCAGTAGAGGGAGCAAAGCTGACACAAGAAACACTGACAGTATCATTGTGCCACTATATGCATTATCAAATCTCACAATTATTACAATGTGCATTAAGATAATACCATGTGCAATATGTTCTTAGTAACCAGTACCTTACATTTTTTTTTAATACATTTGTATCTAAAGAATATCGCATATATTTTTCAATTACATAAAATTTTATTTATTTATATTATTTTATTTATTTAAATATATATATATTTATATATATAATTATGATGATATTGTGATTTGTGGTGAGAGTAGGGAGCAGGTGAGAAGAGTGACAGGAGTGATTTGTGATAGTAGGGTATCTGCAAGAATGAAACCGAAAGTTTATAGGACTGTGGTGAGACCTGCGATGTTGTATGGTTTAGAGACAGTGGCATTGAGTAAAAGACAGGAGGTGGAGCTGGAGGTAGCAGAGATGAAGATGTTAAGGTTTTCGTTGGGAGTGACGAAGATGGATAAGATTAGAAATGAGTTTATTAGAGGGACAGCACATGTAGGATGTTTTGGTGACAAGGTGAGGGAGAAGAGATTAAGATGGTTTGGACATGTGCGGAGAAGGGACATGAATTATATTGGTAGAAGAATGCTGAAGATGTAGCCACCAGGTAGGAGGAAAAGAGGAAGGCCAAGGAGGAGGTTCATGAATGTGGTGAGGGAAGGCATGCAGGTAGTTGGTGTGAAAGAGGCAGATGTAGAGGACAGGGTGGTATGGAGACGGATGATCCGCTGTGGCGACCCCTAATGGGAGCAGCCAAAAGAAGAAGATGATTTGTAATTGATTTATTCTTTGAAACTTTAATATTAATGTATGCAATTGAAATCCCTTGATTTTAGTAAGTTTAGTACACAGTCATAGCCATGAATGCAATGGTATTAATAATTGGCATAATTTCTTTTGGTGTTTCGGTTTTCGGTTTTTGGCCTTGCTTTCCTCTTTTTTCGGTTTCGGCCAAGAATTTTTATTTCGGTGCATCCCTAAAATAAATATATAAATATATATAGTATTATTATTATTATTTTTTTTCTTGCACTCTGAAGCAGTCTCTGGCAAAAGAGTTTCCTCTTCTGAAATCAGATCTCTTACAGTATAACAGCTTGATTTAAAAACGCCAGCTATATACTAGGATTTGTACTCATGTTTTAATCACCTAAAATGGTTTGCTTAGTTTTTCACACTAGTCTCTCTTTAGAATTGTGTTCCATGATCTCTACACCACTTGAATCTGATACATCATTTATTACATCTAGTTGAACTCACTGCTTTTTCAGTACATCATTTATAGTCCTGAAAACTTCTGATCGAATTAATATTGCGGTTTTATTGTGGGATTGAATCACAGTTTGTTTGTTTTTCAGGTGGTGAAGCTGTGCATTGGGATGATCGACGCTGGGAAAGCGTACGTCACAGCCAACAAGCAGTTTGTCAGTGGCATCCGGGAATTAGCACAGCAGTCAGCTGAAGACGAGGTCATAGAGGTGAGGAACATTCATTCAAAAATGTTTAAAACCATTGATTTTTACTCCGAAAACAGTTTTGTTTATTAAAGAACGACACATTTTATCTGTACATCTGTAATTCTCAGCAAAACAAGTTTTTGTTCTCACTTACAGTGTAGCGGCTATAAACAGTCTTTCACTTACTAGGATCTCTGTGGAAGATATTAAAACAGAAAGTATGCGCGTTACTTGGAATCAGAAAGTGTAAACTCCCGAAGATGTCGGGAAACCTTAAATGTACAGCCTTACTTTTGCTAGGATGCTAGAATTTTTAATCTGTTTATATGAAGCATCTGGCCTACACTATAGACCATGCATAAAAACAAGCTGAGTTGCTAAACACATTCTGACACAATCCAGAATTCAGTACAATGCTGTTGTGTGTTATAAAGAACAGAGCTCAGCTCTAATCTCTTTTCCTCCACAGTCGAGTCTGACAAAGTTTGCTGAGAGCCTACAGGAGATGACCAACTACCACACAGTAAGAGAACCAGAGCTAGATTGTGTGTGTGTGTGTGTGGGAGGGAGGGGGAGGAAGAGCGAGAGAGGGACAGACTTTACATTTCTACCTCTGCCCTGGTGTGATTTTATTGATTGAATTATTAATTAATTAATTGTATTTATTTTAACCTCTGAGTTACAGAAGGGATGATAAGCCTAAGAATCAGAGAGGAGAAACCGTGTGCTGCTGGTGAAGTGTGTGGTCAGGAAGATTAGCGTGCATGCAGTGAAATGAGTCAGGCTTTAGACATGCAGTAAAAACAGCTGAGTCCAGTTAGAGATCTCAATCCATAAAACCAAGAACCTGATGTCAAGAGCACAACACATTGCGGTTACATACACACAGGGCTCTAAAATGCGACGGTTTTAGTTACTTTTGCAGCCGAAAATTACAGTGCAAGACTGTGAAATCTTATTTGTGAACAACGGTGCAAATGACCAGATAGAACTCAACCCCAGCAAAACAGAACTGCTGGTCATCCCAGGTGATTCATCTCCAGGTCAAGATCTCCAAATAACACCTCATGACTCTCTGCTCTCCCCTTCAGCCACTGCTGGTAACCTTGGGGTAACTATGGACAATGAACTGTCCTTCTTCCCACATGACGCTAATGTTGCTCGTTCTTGTCGGTTTCTTCTCTATAACATCCGAAGGATTCGACCATTTCTGTCCACACAGGCTGCCCAGGTGCTTGTTCAGTCTCTTGTCATTTCAAGGCTTGACTACTGCAACTCTCTGCTGGCAGGTTTTCCCCCTGAACGCTGTTCGTCCACTGCAAATGATCCAAAACGCAGCTGCACGACTTGTGTTCAATCAGTTTTTCCACACCACCCCACTGCTGCGTTTCCTTCACTGGCTTCCAGTAGCTGCACGCATCAGATTCAAAACACTGGTGCTTGCCTACAAGGCCAAAAATGAGGTCCAACAAATGAGCTCCTGTAGCTGAAATAATTAAGTTAATGCTCAATGGGTCGGGACTGTTTTGACAGCAAAAGGGGGGCCAACACAATATTGGGCAGGGAGCCATAAAGCTACACCTGGGTGTGTGCGTGTGTGTGTGTGTGTGCGCACATCCAAATAATCCTCAAACAATTTAGGCAGCCACTAACAGGCAAACTAATCCTTGCAAACATTTAAAAATCTACTTGAACATTGCACATTAAATTCAATGTGATCATCAACCAATTTGGACTGGTAAAACTGTGATCATCAACCCTACATATGACAACAGATATGCAAAAATGGTACTTTGCTGAAGACATCAGGGGTAAGCTTGCTGAGAGCACAGGGTTCACATTGTTGGGGACACAGGCCTCTCTAAAACGGCGTGTAAAATATTTCATTTAGTAGAAGACGGCAAGGATCTCATCTAGTCGACCAACAGATACTACAAACCTACAATAAGGGTAAGTACCACTATGTTGTTATTTATTTAAATGTCTAGTTTGTAGCTCTAAAAGCATGTATTATACAGGTCGCTTGCAAATGCATCATGCCACAGCAGGTCAGGTGCAAAGGCTTCAAAGCCACTTTTATTTACAAGTGTAAGTGTGTTTGTGCAGGGTTTCATGCAGCACGCCTTCCGGCTCACGCGCGTACACACAACACCGTCTCACACACTCTCTCCTCCTTAAATGCACCCCCCCGATCACTGGAAAACAGAGAACACTCATTAGGTCACATAATCTTCAGGTGAGGCAATCCCCCGCCTACCTGCTCCTGGCCCCACCCTCCATTCACAAACCGACACCTGACCACGCCCCCGCTGCCACAGGTATATTTATCATATACCGGTTATATTATTATTATAGCCGGTTTGTTTAAATTATGTCACCAAGATGATAATCGTTATATTTCCCCCTGATTTTTGTTGTGACTTTTAACAAAGGTCACAGAAATGTTCACTGTGTTATAGTAAGAGTGTAACACTTTATGCGTGGGTATTCCATGGCCCCCCTGACTGGATAGAAACATACCTTACATTTGGTGCAGATGATGTATCTGTAAATATAAGCTTTTTTGAAAGAGCATGTGATTTTAATTCACTTTACTCCACATCAATTAGTGTTTTGTTTATAATTGTTTTTATATTTTGTATTATTTATTTTTTGTGTTAAAAACATGTAACTTTACTTCTCATAATGTATAATGTGTGTTTTCGTTGCCTAGGTTAGTGTTGGTGTTTCTCAGCCTGCGAAAAAAACAATTAAAGCCGATGGTATCCAAAGTGTGAGGATCTCCTTCATCTAGTTTGGGAAGACACATTTCAGCCAAGTCAAGCCAAGATTTGGATCTGCTTGCAGAACAGCTTGCTGTGTTTGCACTCCTTCTAGTGTGGAGGGCACAAGATGGATTTCACACATCCACAGAGCATTCGGTACAGTTCTTGTATCTGCAAAAAAAAATAAAAAATCAATGTAGACCTGGCTGAAGAAGGTCCAAAGAAGGTATGTTTCATAATAAAGTATATGCTACATTACAAAAAAAACCCTAATGTTGTTAAAGAGGATAAAAACAAAACAAAACGAGTACTCTGTGCTTGTTATTTCCTGGTCATCCTTCAAGAGCTGCATACATTTAGTCGCGTCCTTCTGTAGTATGACCTCATTCATCCCCCGGGAGTAGAAGACAGTTACAGCTTTTGAGGAAATGCATGAAAGACCTAAGCATGGTGGTATGCTTTCCCAGTTTTGTTTTTGCTTATCATTAAGGGCAGGAAATGAATGAGGTCACATTTCAGGTTTGTTAAGATTACAGTAGTGAGATACAAGACTGGTAATAAGATAAACAACCGTAACTGCAATGTGTGCGGATTTTTTTATTTATTTTTTTAACAAAGTGTTATTTTTATATGAAACAAATATGATGCATTGTATTTCTAATCTAGTCTAAGAAACGCAGGTGGCCGGTGGCCATATTAGCCTTCAGATGATTTGTTACAAAATATTTTACAATGGCACATGGTCAGAAAATAGACTCCTACTAGACGATGGCAGTGCAAAAGTTAAGGTTATCAGAAAAAATTCAAATTGTTACTATTATATTCGAGAGAGATGATATTAGGTATTAATAACTGCGTTCTTTCATTGGGTTCGATTTCCAGATAGACAAAGTTCAAGTCTGAGAACACTTGAATGACAATTCAAGATGTTTTACAGCAGCTTTTGGCAAACATCATCCCTTAGTGTAATCTAGTACAAAAGGTAATGTGCATGTTGACCATTTTTATTTCTCAATAAAAATTACAGTTTTTGCTGTTTTTCCAGAACATGCTGCATCTTGTCACGATGATGCCGATCGCACCTTTATCTTCTGCACTGCGCGGGATTCAGGGTGCACAGAAACCCCACCAGAAGCAGTCTGCACATCTCGACCAAAGAAGATCTATTGAGAATTAGCACTGTGGGTGTTTCTCTGGAAAGTGTTGATCTCGGCAGATGTGTAGCGAACTGAACGTATACAAGCGAACAGTCTGTGCGACTGAAATATGTGTCTGTTGTACAGTGTGTGAAACATTCCGTCTGTTCAGCAGTAAAGAAGTCTGATTAAAGTTCGTAAATATTTTAGGACTACACTGCAATGTCAGGAAGGTTGCGGTTTTCAAAGCAGAATCGATTAACATGGCTGCTGCTGTTAATTTATTTATTTCTTTATTTAAAATATCACTCTTTCGTTTGCCATGACTCTCAGTATGTTCCTCAATTCTGTCACAGTTTTTTTTTTTGTGTGTATGTTTAAATTGAGATTAAATTGAATTGTGCTTATAAGTGTTTTGTCCTGTGATCATTTTTTTGTTTTGTTTATTAATTGAACAAATTGTATGCACAGAGCTTTGACACACATTGAATTTGTAAGGACATTTCCTTTTTTTACACAGAAAAAAAAATGTATTGTAAGGACCTCACTGCAGAACCAAATGTCCAGGGTTAACTCCTAATCCACATATCACTGTACAAACGATTCACTTAACCAGCCTGAAAAAGACCGTTGTCAGCACTTTCTGGGCGTTTGAGTCTGGATTGGAAGGTCATAGGTTTAAATCCCAGCACCACCAAGCTGCTACTGCTGGGCCCTTGAGCAAGGCCCTTAATCTTCACCTGCTCAGTTGTAAGTCGCTCTGGATAAGGGAATCTGCTAAATGCCATAAATGTAAATTTGACCAAGTCTGACTCCAATCTGTGGACTTTTTGTTGTGCAGTTTAATTTGATACAGGTTCCAGGGTTAAGCCTGTTTGGTTGTTTATTGTAAACAGAAATTGAACATCTCGACCCATCTTGACTGACCCATCTCTCTCTGTTTACAGATTTTATTTGACCAGGCCCAGCGCTCAATCAAATCACAGCTTCAGATGTTTGTTAAAGAGTAAGAATTGAACCTCTGCACTCACCATTGATGATTAAATTGAATAAATATTATTGATCACTAATGTATTTCCATTCGTTTGTATGTTTTTTAAGGGACCTGCGCAGGTTTAAGGAGTCGAAGAAGCAGTTTGATAAAGTGAGCGAGGAGAACGAGGCGGCATTGATCAAGAACTCGCAGGCTCCCAGAAATAAACCCCACGAGGTGGATGAAGCCAATGGGATCCTGAGTGCAACACGCAAGTGCTTCCGCCATATTGTCTTGGATTACGTCCTCCAGGTAAAACACCACCCTGCCGCATGCCAGGGTTCAGATGAGCAGTTTATTAGGGTTGTTAGTGACTCTCTCTCTCTCTCTCTCTCTCTCTCTCTCTCTATATATATATATATATCTATATATATATATATCTATATATATATATATCTATATATATATATATATATATATACATATACATATACATATACACATACAGTGGTTACGGAAAGTATTCAGACCCCCTTAGATTTTTCAATCTTTGTTATATTGCAGCCATTTGCTAAAATCATTTATGTTCATTTTTTTCCCTCATTAACTTACACACAGCACCCCATATTGACAGAAAAACACAGAATTGTTGACATTGTTGCAGATTTATTAAAAAAAGAAAAAGTGAAATATCACATGGTTCTAAGTATTCAGACCCTTTGCTCAGTATTTAGTAGAAGCCCCCTATTGATCCCCCTTCTAGTAAGCTGGAGCTTTGCAGGTGTTTTTGCAGAAGCAAACGCATTATTGTCCGCATTGAAGTGTATTATTTTTTCTTTACAAGCAGGATTTAATATTTTATATACATTTCTTTTTAAAATCCCGCTCTCATGAATTACTTGAAATCGTGTCTTGAAGCACTGGAATGTATAAAAACTGACCACCCAACAATTGTGAATATTTTCATTCAATTATCATCTCTAGAATCAAATAATTTTTTTATTTATTTTCCTGCTCTGTACCTGGACACGCAGGAACCTCTGGTAGCAGACAAAGCCTTAAAAAAATAATTATCTACAGACCCAGTGAAATGCTTTATACCTTTCACAGATCTTAGATCAACATTAATCCAAAAATAAAAGCCAGTCAGAATGGGATCAGTGCTTAAACAAAGAATTGCATGAACAAAATGTTGATGTTTGGCGGAAAAGCATAAGGTACAGCAGTTGGAATCTCGCGCCCTCGACTTATCGCTGAATTGCATTTGCAAGATAACTAATTTGTTTGTCTGATTTTCCCGGCCTCTCTCAGATAACACGATAAACCAAAAAACTTCATAGGGACTTGTTTTGATGCAGTTTCATGTTGAAATAATGAACTTTTATTAATTAAAATATAATTATTAATGATGAAATGAAGTAAAATGTTAATACAGTACAGAAATTAAAGAATGCAGCGATATGTATCTGTTACTCAGCAACTTTTTTGACGTCATGGGACTGTAATACTTATACCCCTTTGAGAAACTCGTTTGATTTCGTTGATGCTTTTGGAAAGGTTTTGGAAAAGAAAAAAAAAAGTAAAGATAAACTAATGATGAATATCACAGATGCTTATTTTTAGGAGTTTCTGTAGACAGTGAATGTAAAAAAAAAGCACCAGTGGAAATGTAGCAATGAAGGTCTTGTGCTATTCATTAGAATTGATTAGAGTTTCATGATGAGGCTTTTCATTTTACTTCCAGGTCTGGAGTGTGCTGTTAAAGCTTATAGTGCAGTAATTCGCCGTGGTAAACAGTGATCCATTGTAAATATGGACCCTTTTTTATTTAGAATTAAAGTCATGGAACAATTGAGAGGCAAATTAGATACAATTCTCACTCTCACCCTTCATCCCTCATCCGCCTCTCTCTATCTATTTATCTTTAAAACACACGCGCACACAAAAGAAAGAAAAAAAAAAAAAGACACCATTACCATGAGGGGGCTTAGAAATCAATCTTGTTTGGACTGTTGAATAAATTTCAAGCTAAAACCTTTATAGTTTATGGAAGGAGTCTCTGTAAGCACTTTCAGTTTCGATCTGCTTTCTCTGTAAAATTACAGGGGTTTTTTTTGTTGTTGTTTTATTTTTTTTGTGTGTGCGCACATTTGTACGTCATATTGAGGATGTAACAGTCAAATTTTTTCTCTTTATAGATTAATCTTCTGCAGTCCAAGAGACAATCAGAAATCCTTAAATCGGCAAGTATATTTACTCTTTAATAACGAATATAAGATTAAGAAAGTACCTTTATGCAAACGCATGCATATGTTTTGTGTTTTTTATAACGTCTATATTTTTTATTATTTAGATGTTGTCCTTCATGTACGCCCACCTGACCTTCTTTCACCAAGGTTACGACCTGTTCAGTGAACTTCACCCTCTAATGAAGCACCTCGGGGGGCAGGTACGGTGGAGCTTCTTCTCTCTGTCTTCAAATTCCTATTTAAATTCGCTTCATTTAAACATATTTAGGATACAGAGCTGAAAAATACTGTGTAAATGGGGACGTATTTTGATTGGTTTAGGCAGGTTGTTGGATTCCTCCAGTAGGATCTGAACTCCCTGAACATTTCAATATCTTTCACATGTGACCATAGTGTGATTTTGGACAAATGTACTCTAATTGGCTGTTTACCAAAACAATCAAAAAAATATTTTACATGAGTAATATTGTTGAAAATTATAATTCCATTTTTGTCAACTCTCTTTAAAAAATTTCTATATGAAAAATATTACAACTCTAATTCTTGCTGTTTTTGTTTTTAATGGTATATTGGTTTGTACTGGGTACTGGATTGGTGCCCTCTTTAGTGCTAACAGTTACCATAATTTCCAGACTATTAAACGCACCTATATATAAGCCGTACGCACGGAGTTTTACAAAGATTTGTAACGAATGAACTTTACACAGGCTTTAATGAAAGACAGTGTCTGTAACACGGCTTGTATCTAAACAGTAGCCTACCAAGAAAGTCATTGTTTACTGTCTTCCTCCTTCCTTTCACAACTAGTTTCTCTTTTGGCATCGTTGTGCGTTTAAAAATCACCATCATTGAAGCTTTTCTCCCGATGCTGTGCAGCTCAGAACACAGGTGAAGTGTGTTTTCATGCCCGGATGTTTTCAGCGAATGATTTGCATTTCCTCTTGACAGTCCGAGTGAGCGACAGGTCAAACGTCAGAGGAACCTCATCCATATTTATGATGTGGTGCGGGACAATTCAGTGGGAGTGCATCTGATTTAATATAAAGAGTTTCATTGGTTCACCTGAACCTGTTTGGTAATTTCATTGGTCTAATGTTATGGAGCTCCGTTTTTGGCTTGAAGTTTGTGAAACCGGGAAAAACCCTGGAAAAATCCATAAATTAGCCGCTTCGTTGTTTAAGCCGTGGGGTTCAAAGCGTAAGAAAAAAGTAGCGGCTTATAGTGTGGAAAATACACCTGGTTTGGCACATAAAAACGTCCAAATACTATCCGGTTTGGTGCCGGTAATTTGGCTGTAGGTGTAAGTGTGTGTACCGGCATCACATCCCAGGATTCCCCTGGTGTTTGTGGTATAGAGACTTTCATATCATCGTGTCACACGCAGTAGCACGTGAAAAGAAATGGATTCTTGTTTAGATGCGGAAAGTTTTTTACAAAGTTGAAAAGCCTTTTCACACCTGAAAATGAGGAACTTCAGAAAACAGATTAACCACTGGATGATGTCACGTTGCACATGACCTCACAAGCCTACTGGTCTTGTTTTACCACCACAAGTACAATCTCCATTAACTCCTAACTATAACCAGAGGCATTAATATCAGTGCCATTGGGTAAATTTCCAGATTCTACCAAACTGATTAAAGAGACTATGAACCTTTGTCTATAAGACTAGATACGTTTTTATTATGTCTGTGTGATTTGTTGTGTATAAGCCGTGGTTTGAAGTCATTTAACTTTGTGAGTATAAAGAATGGATTTGTGGCTTTAATATAATTTTTTGCTTCAACTCTATGATCGTGCACAATAACCTGCCACTGGAAAGAGGAAGTGAAGGCTAAAGGAATGACTGGTTCTTCCCAGTCTGGGTATTCCCAGACTGTGTGTGTGTGTGAGGGAGAGCGAGAAAGAGTTTATTGTTAGTGTATTCTGAGTGTGGAGGAGTTAACATCACAGCGGGGGTTTGAGGCCATCAGAAGTGTGTTTGATCAGAGTTGAGCTGTGAGTAAGTGAGTACCATTATGAAGCTGAAGAATGTACAGGGGTTGTGTAGACTGCCATGGAGAAGCTGTCCGCAGGTATGTGTGTGTGTGTGTGTGTGTGTGTATATACACATTCCACACCATTTTTTAGCTAAGTGTTTTTTGCGGTATCCTTTTTTTTTTTTACTTTATTATTACTATACTGTATATATATACACAAGTGGGTGTTTTTTGGCCCATGATGAGCTCCTTTTATTTGTTTACCCAGCAAGAGTTCTTTATGTTCTAAAGGAGGCATCTCGCTCATTGATTCTCCTTGTTTTTTATTATAGAAAATAAAATTGTGCTCAAGTGGTGGCTTCTTTATACACTGGGACATAGTCTTACCCAAGCAGGCTCTTCTTTATGCTCATGCTGAGGACTGTCCTCTGTGTCCAAGACTGTCCTTGTATTGAAAGAGGGTCTAAGCTGTGTGCCTGAGATTGGGCCATCTTTATGCCCATGCTGAGAGTTTGCCTTGCCCAAGCATGGGTTTCTTTTTTTCTCTAAAGGGAAGAATCTTGACCATTTATGCTCTCACCTAAATTGAGACCTCGCCAAAGCAGGATTAAAGATTTTAACCGTTTCTATAAGTGGCACGGGAGATACATTTCTCCTATTAATCTAATTTATATAAAGCAGAAAAATGCTCTCAACACAATTTTACCCAGACACTAAAGAAGTTTCCAAGGATATGTTTGTGAATTATTTTCTCTCTCCCTCTCTCTCTCTCTCTCTCTCTCTCTCTTTGATTTACTCACACACTTTAAAATATTGTGTGTTTTAGTTGGAGCAGTTGATGAACGATGCAGCGAAGAATAAGAGGGACATGGAAACAAAACACTCCACTATTCAGCAAAAGGTAAACGTTCACCCGTCCTCTTATTTCTCACTCGAAAACTTTCTTCCCATCTGTCCATTGCAACAACCATCACAAAAACCTGGAAAACAATAATAAAGACATCATGGGAGGGTGTAGATGTAGGTGCACTATATTCTATATACTGTATATATTATAGTATATATAATATACTAATCTTTTTATCTGTACTTTTCTGGTATTGGTGGGTTGATCAGTTAAAGTAGAGATCATGTATACAGTTTTATTTCTTCCTTTTTCTCTGGAATTAAGGTCTTTTTTTTTTTTTTTTTCTTTTCCTTTTTAATGGCAAATGCCCAGAAGTCCAGGTATTTTCTTCAATGTGAAACCAAGCAAAATCCTTCAACATTCTGTGGAAGTCTAAAACCGCAACATAACTGGGGAAGTTGTAGCTCAGTGAGTAAGATTAGTGGACTTTTAATCAAAAGGTCATGAGTTCAAATTACACCACCACTAAGCTGCCACTGCGAGGCTCTTGAGCAAGGCTCTTAACCCTCAACTGCTTAGTTCTATGAAAAAGATCACGTTAAGTCACTCTGGATAGGAGCACCTGCCAAATTCTCTCTCTCTCTCTCTCTCTCTCTCTCTCTTTCTCTCTCATATATACAGTATATTTTAAATATTTTATATAAAATGCCTGCTTTGTTGAAGTAATATGTAAAATATTTTATAAAAATGTAATAAATCAAATTGATATACTTTTTTTTAATTATATTGAATAAAATGAGTAATCAATTAAATCAGCACAAATTCAGTTGAATAAATACAATTAAATGGAGGGGGAAAAATAATTACTGAAAACCGCGTTAGCCGCTAAGTGGCTTCAACTTTTCTTTTTACTTCAAGTTGTATCCTGCATGCAACTGTGTTTGTGACAAATAAAAAAAATTAAATCTTGAATCAATAGCACTAAAGAATAATAATAAAAAATAAAAAAAGAACCCTAAAGAATCAATAATGCTAGCTTTAGCCGCTAACCAGGAGGCTAACCAGTTAGAGGCTAACGCTAGCACCATTGATTATTTAGCATTTTAAAGGATGCACAAAACAAATCTTATATACGGTACCGAGCGAGTAGCCAGTGTTAACTCTATTTTTTTATATATATATACCCCTGCCATTGTGAAACTTTATATGCTCCTGAAAAAACTCTTTTAACGTTTATGTTCTGCATGTAAAAAGGATTGCATGTGGTACTTGGGCTGTAATGATTTTTCGAGTAACTCCAGTAATTCAAATACAAAATTTAATTAAGGCCAATTAATTTCCCTCAATGCCCTGTTTAGTCTATTTAACTAAACACGGAGCACCATGTATCCCACTGACATTATTACATTATATATTTATATACAGTGTGTTAGAAAAGTGTAGAGGAGATAGAGATAGTAAAGCACGTTTTTAAAGCTGCCAATAAATACACGGATTTTGTGTGTGGAAAATTTCAGGCAGTTTTTCCAGGGACAAGGAAAATCACATCACGATATATAATCACCAATAATAGTTTTATTAAACGAATAGTTTCCCAGTACCTGATCTACATGACCAGAAAAAGTCCGGGATGACATTTATATATATATATTATATAATTCATGTATTTATATATAATTAATTATATAATCTGTGTATTTATATATATTTAATTTCATACCGGAATTTTTATTTTATATATATCACTTACACACACACACACACACAGACACACAGACAGACAGAGAGTAATCCCCCGCTTTACCGCAGTTATAAATGTGTAGTTATGAATATTTTAATTGTTCATGTTGATTATGGCCTGGGGAAAAATCTGTTTTTGTTCCTGGCTGTTCTGGTGGACGGAGCTCTGTAGCGCCAACCAGAAGGCAACAGTTTGAGGAGTGAGTAGGCTGGGTGTGTGGGGGGATTTTCTTAGGCCTTTCTCCACTCTGGATAAGTGAAGATCTTAGAGGTTGGGTAGTAAATCACTTTTAATCCTCTCAGCAGTCCTGACCATCCGCTGTAGACTCTTGATGTCTGATTTGGTCGCTGAACCAAACCAGATGGTTATAGATGTATAATTTTTTTTTTATCGATTGTTATAGCAGCTATAAAGAGTTGTTCCCTCATTGAAGAGTGTTAGATAGGAGGATAGATTGAGGTGTAAGGTGATCTGTGATGAGTGTGTTCTGCAGGCATGGCCATGTTTTATTCAGTTGCAGCAGTAACAGTGCAGTTCCTCCATACACCGTTGTAGGGAGTGTCGATGTCTCCATTGGCCTCTTGGCACAGCTGATAAAATTCCATGCTGCTCCGGAATAAGCTTTTCCTTTCGCCTGTTTCGTTGAAACGATCACGCTAATGGAAAAAATCCTGTTGTGAGGACCAGATGTCACCTAAATCAGAAGTGTGTCCCTTCCACTATTACTGTGCTAGTTGAAATCATTACTATTAGTAATAAATCATTAGTTCATATTTTACACATTTTTTTCAACACTCTGCTAATGATTACTACACACAGACAAACATTGTATATCTTTGAAATGTTTATGAAAGCAAAACGAAACTATGGCTGGTCCTGACACACACAATGTGTTAACGGGTAAAATGTGCATGCTGCATACACATGGATTTGATCAAAATCTGAAGTTGAGTTGAATTTTTTTTCTCTTAAAAGAGCTAATCATTTTCTTGCGCTGTATGTACACTTTAAACATAGTGTAGGCTTGTGCAGTATTACGCTGCCCCGATATCCAGTTTCTCACACATTATATTACCTGACCTACCAACCATTACACATTTTGTATCGGCTGCACTACATTACAGATGCTGTAGACTGTGGTGGGGATTGTGAATGCTGGGAATGTTTGGTGTGTGTGTGATCTACTGAGAGGTTAGTAATGTAAACTGTTGTAAATTGAACGGAAGGGGTCAACCTGCTGTGCACTGTCTGGGAGTGGTTTTGCTACTGTATTGTGATTGGGCGTGGCTGACCTGCTGTACAGTGACTGGGCGGGGCTGACCTGCTGTGCACTGTCTGGGAGTGGCTAAAATGCTCTATTGTGATTGGGCGGGGCTGACCTGCTGTACAGTGACTGGGAGTGGCTAAGCTGCTCTATTGTGTAAGCTGCTCTATTGTGATTGGGTGGGGCTGACCTGCTGTGCACTGTCTGGGAGTGGCTAAGCTGCTCTATTGTGTAAGCTGCTCTATTGTGATTGGGTGGGGCCAACCTGCTTTGCACTGTCTGGGAGTGGCTAAGCTGCTCTATTATGACAGCGACTGGGTGGGGCTGACCTGCTGTACAGTGACTGGACGGGGCTGACCTGCTGTGCACTGTCTGGGAGTGGCTAAACTGCTCTATTGTGATTGGGCGGGGCTGACCTGCTGTACAGTGACTGGACGGGGCTGACCTGCCGCATATAAGCAGAGATGAACTGAGGGAATAAACTGATAGGGAGAGCCAGAGAGAAGGAGAAATGGGGGAGAGTGAGGGAGGGGTGAAGGGCGATGTGTGTATCAGCATTTCTAATGCTTCTCATCTCTTTCTCTCTGCAATTTATCCAAGGCGACTCAGCAGGTGAGTCTGTCTGTCTCTCCCTTTCTTCATTCTGTTTTTTTTCTTCACCCCATTTTAAAGTCTACTGACTCTCGGTGACTGCAATTACAAGGTCAACACCCTTGTTATTAACTAAGACACACACGGAGCATAAATGTTTAATGCAGGGGAGCTCTTCCTGGTTATTCTAGCCTGCTTTCTGAAGCTAGTGCAGATGCTACCACACACTTGCAGACAGAAGGATGGGCACTGCAATGCTTAGAGGTTGTGTCCATAGTCAGTGCAGACACATACACACGCTTATCTATCAGGCATGAAGATCTTCAGCCGCTTTTACTATGTGTGGTATCTGGTGAGTATAAAATTGCCTTGGGAAGTTTTTTAAAGCAACACTTTTATGAAACATAAATTAATGCGCATCATTTTAGCACAGGAATGTTCATGAAGAGGCTATAAATTTTTTTATTGTTTATATTTAGACATAATGTTGTGTAAGTGTAAGATACAAGTTGAAATACCATGTGATTACTCTTGTTTTACATAAAAAAAAACAGGCTTTATAATGAAACGGTGGAGTAAAAAGCCAGTAATTAGAATGAAGGCTAATATAAGTGTAATAAAATGGGTGACTTTGTTGTAAACGTGAAGAAGGAACAGCCCTAAACTGTGACATCAGGAGCTTTAACACGACGTAGTTGTTGTTAATTTAGTTCACAGTCTTCACTCTGAAGTCCCTGTAGTTCCTCTTCCTCTCTCTGCATCATGACTGGCTCAGTCCTCGACACCGTCTGACTCGTGAATCACAGCATGTCAGTTTTAAAATCATTCCATTGCGTTTGTAGCATGCATTGTGTAGCGTGCGTCAGGGGACTGCGGATTGCGTCTGGGGATTGTTCCACTGATGAGTCTGATGTCTAATTTGAAAATGAACAGATTGAGATGTATGGATCAGCTTTGTATACAGTAGAAGGAGAACAAATTTCTACTACTAAACTAAACATCATATGAAAATAATACGACACATTCCTACGAAGGATATAATGGGTATTACAGTGTGTATGTACAATGCATATGTAATAATAATATGAATAATGTTATATATACATAGTAATAATAATAATAATAATGAAAAGTTGTTTTCTCCAGCCACAGCTATATTGATGAAGCGAGATTTGAAAGTTGTATGATTCATGTTTATATTCTGAGGCACAGCTGGTCAATGAGCTTAATTACAGTTCTATAAAGTAATTCATGGCAATACTGTAGATCACTGAACCTAGAACAGCACACCCTTTCATATCATTATTATTATTATTATTATTGTAACAGCAAATGGGGATTAAATGTGGAATGGGATGATCAAAAAACACACAAATCTTATGGTGGGCTGCCCACAAACGTTTGTTAATATAGTGTGTGTATATCACATATAATATATATATACACTTTATGATGCTATATGAGATGATATTTATGGACAAAAGGTTGTGGGCACCTGACTGTAAGATTCATGTGTTTTTTGAACACCCCATTCCACATTTGCTGTTATAAAAACCTCCACTCTTCTGGGACGGTGTTCATTCAGCAATCAGGGTGAGGAGGCCTGAGGTGCAGTCAGTGTGACATCATCTTTAAAGGTGTTCAGTAGGGTTGAGGTCAGAGCTCTATAGCAGGCCACCCAAGATCTTCAACTCCAGCCCATGTACACCATATCCTAATAAATCTCAATTTGTTCACAGGGGCATCACTCTAAGAAAAACTCAGATACCAGAAAACAAGCGATTACTTCCTTTGCAGTTTAATAGCATGTCCTAATGGTGTTTCAGTTCGGACTAAGCTGTAATAGATGGAATGTTTTCTGAAGGTTATTCGGGTAGAACTCTGGTCTTTTGCTCACTGCATTCCACTGTAACATAATCAGTGACATGAGATCCACTTCCTTTTTTTTTCTTTCTCCTCCACAGGAGTTCATTTACAGTACGCTGAGTTCAGTTACTCATCCTCATCCACTGTGCAGCCTACGCAACACCACACCATAAAACACACGTTAAGATCGTGGATATGTTGTTGTTGTTTACTTGACACAAGCACACCATTATTTTACTGTATTAGGTCTTTTCTGATTTGGTTTTTGTTTGTGTCGTTATTTAATTTTTTTACAAACATCATTTCAGTTTGATAAAAGATGTAATGTTTGCATACTTTGTTCGGTTTATTGAGTTTATACATTTTTTTCTTCTGTGTTTTTTATTTTTTATTTATTTTTATTTTTTTTAGGATTATTCGAATGACGACACCAGGCTGGAGTACAATGTGGACACCGAGAACGGGATTATTATGGAGGGTTATCTGTTCAAGAGGGCTAGTAATGCATTTAAGACCTGGAACAGGTTGGTTTCAAGCTACAAACCTAACAGTCTCTCACAAAGATTTTGCAGATGTTTGTGAGCATTTTTTATTTTACAATTCAGAAAGTGTTTAATATCTATTAAAGGCTCACTGATGTGTTTTAGTTTTATTCAGTAGCAGCAGCCGTTTTTATTTTTTTGTTTGTTTGAGGTGATCGCTGCATATAAAATTAGAGAAATGTGTATCCGGACCCGATTAGAATTGTCAGGTAACTAATATTGTCAGCTCCAAGTTGGGTTTAAAAACAGTAGGTAGTTCAGCCGGTGGTTTAATATCTATTAAAGGCTCACTGATGTGTTTTAGTTTTATTCAGTAGCAGCAGCCGTTTTTATTTTTTTGTTTGTTTGAGGTGATCGCTGCATATAAAATTAGAGAAATGTGTATCCGGACCCGATTAGAATTGTCAGGTAACTAATATTGTCAGCTCCAAGTTGGGTTTAAAAACAGTAGGTAGTTCAGCTGGTGAATTGAGAAAACAGGAATCGGAAATTTTTGTTTGTTTTTGTGGGGATAGTAATGGCAACATTTGTAGATTAATTGTTTGCTATGATGACCTTTAAGTCCCAATGCATTTAAAAAAAAAATCTTAAATTTTTTTATTACAAATCGAAACAATTCATTCTCTTACTAGACCATTAAACTAATTCTATTATACAGAAAGTTAATGAGAGTCTCAATATTTGAATATTCGAATATTTTTAACTTTTATAATGTTTTTTCTCTTCCTCTCTTTTCACAGGCGTTGGTTTTCTATTCAGAACAATCAGTTAGTGTACCAGAAGAAGTTTAGGGTGAGTCACATGACATCCTGTTCTCTCATTCTTTTTCAAGAGTGTGTAGATTTAGCTTCAATGATTAAGTGATTATAATGAACAATGCATTTGCCAATTAGAACTGCTTTTTTTATTGAAATATTAAAACCTACTTATCAGTGTAAAAGTGCAGGTTGTATGTTTCTGACCCAGGATAACCCCACTGTGGTGGTGGAAGATCTGAGGTTGTGTACAGTTAAACAATGCGAGGACATCGAGCGCCGCTTCTGCTTTGAGGTGGTTTCACCCACAAAGTGAGTCCAGCAAAACATGTACACATTAAACAACACGTTACGACGAGGCGGTACAGTGGAACCCCGGCGTACGAGATTAATCCCTTCCTGAAAACCTGCCGTGTTCCCAAATGTTCATACTCGCATGTTTCCTATTAGAATGAATGTAAAAGCTATTAATCCGTTCCCAGACCTCAGGCGATCGCTTATTTCAGCCCTTATAAAATGTTTTATGATTCATTTAACATGCAAATTTAATTGTAACAAAGTAAAAGCATAAAAAGTAATCAATTATAAACATAAAGAAATAAGTAACTTTATAAATAAATAATAAAATGTAATAATAAATTAACTTTAGAATTGTACTGAACCTACCATGGTGGTTTAGTGGTTGATGGTGGGGTGAGATGATGATGTGGAAGAGGTGGAGATACATTTTTGGAAGTGGAGTCCCCATCTATGAAGACAGAGGGCAACAATGCATGCAGAACCGCACGACTGGAACCAAACGCGTCGAAAGAAATGCTCCTCTTCCCGACATATGCTCATACTCCCACAAAGGTTTTTACTAGTAAAACCGTTTGTACTCCATATTCTCGTACTACAAGGCACTCGTACACTGGGGTTCCACTGTATAACCATTATTTATCCGCTTGCTAGAATATGCTGTACTATAGTATTATGGACACGTTTGTCGATTTTATTCATTTTTTTGTGTTAAACGTGCAATTGGTTTGTAACAGTTAATGTTTTAAAGAATTTAACCCAAACGTATCCGCTCATTTTTAAATGCAATAATAACGTTTGCTGATGGTTTCTAAATAAACACTTGATGTATGCATTTTATAAATGCTTTGAAGAGTTTGAAGCTCTAAATGTAGAGGTTTTTCAAGTGTGTTATTTTTATTGTAAGCATCTCTGTGTACGTGTGTGTTTGTGTCTGTACAGGAGCTGTATGATGCAGGCTGATTCGGAAAAGCTGAAGCAGGCGTGGATCAGAGCCATGCAGAACAGCATCGCTACAGCCTTCAGAGACAGATCAGACTCAGAGGTGACGATTACAGATTCATTCAGTTTGGATCATTAGGCTTTTTAAGTTCCTATTAAACAGATAGGTCAAGGTAGAAACTTGAAGGTTGTAGGTTAAAGGCTCAGCATACAATTTTCGCACCATTGGCTCTGGACGGACGGCATCAGCTGTCGGCGAGAAAGACAATCCGATTGGATGATTAGCTTAGCGAATGAGCACACGGGGGGAAAAAACGGAACCGGAATGTATACTTGCTCTTGTTTTTGCAATTTATCAGACATAATTATAAAAAGCCACACAAATATGTTAGTAACGATCGCGGCAGGTCTTCCGGTTTCCTTGTTTGGATGCCGAATGCAGACTACTGATAACTGCTGATATGAGACATTTATGTTTCATTAAGTATGTTTCAATCTGCTGATGCCGGCAAAATTGTTTTTACAAAAAATTGGGCGCTAATCGATATCCCACACACGGTCAATTTGTGCTTTTGAAATTTAGTTTTACTTTGTGCTTTTTGATTGTAATTATAATTCAAACTATATTTTGCATCTGGAAATACTGAAAGCATGCGTCGTCATATTGACAATGACTAAACATTTTGACGATCTCGTTTGTGACCAATGACAATAGGACTTGTTATTCTAAAGGCAATAAAATGTCCTTTGACACAAATACTTTTTAGAGATGAACTAAATATTCTAAGAAAAGATGCACTTACAGGTTTGCAAGATTAAAAATGATTGGAGAAATGTTTCAAAACAACCGAAAAAACCCACCGTGTAGCTGTTTTGTAGGTGAACATCTTACCATTCAAATTTAATGTGAATCACAACAGGAAGCTGACGGTGATAACCGCAGTCATGTGCGGAAAAATGTGCAACAATCGCTCATAATTTCCAAATAAAAAATGATAAAAGGAAGAGCATTTGGTTGTCATATTTAGCTTCAGGCAAATTTTATGATAAATATTTTACAGAATGTTTTGAATTTTCAAAGGAAATTTTTTTAATTTAAATGTAGACATTATATTTAATATTATACACATTTTCTCCAGCATTGATGTTTTGCTGGCAGCTGGTTTGCAAACTTGTATATTAGTGATTAAGGTTAGAATACATTTTTTTTGTCATTGTGCAAAGAACATGTACAGAGACAATTTAGTTACAGTAGCATCTAAGCAGAAGCTCCTTGTTAAATGAGCATATGGGTCCACATGTACATGAGTGAGAGTGATTAATGTACAAAAGGTGCATTAGGTAATAAGATATGGTGTATGTAGTAATCTAGCGTTTAACTGTGCAAAGGTTATGCAGAGGATAAGACATCTTAAGAAGATGACATGCTGAAATAACAAAATAGAGTATATCATATTAATATTTGAAAATGTTTAATGTCAGTGCCGAAAAAAATCCAAAAGAAAAATGGCTGTACAAAACATGTACCATTTGCAGTATAGGATTTGTGTGATTACAGTACAATGTGTTTGACAGAAGTTAGACAGGAAGTCCTCGCCTTCCACCGGAAGTTTGGAGTCTGATACAAGAGAGAGAAGTCTAAAAGGAGAAGGTGCCTTACAGAAGGTCATGGCCATCGCAGGAAACAATACATGCTGCGATTGTGGACAGCCAGACCCCAAATGGGCCAGCATTAACCTGGGGATCACGCTGTGTATCCAGTGTTCTGGCATTCACAGGTACGCAATCTGTAAAACACACATCCCATCAGCATGCACACCTCTGTGCATTTGCCAATTAAATACGCTACGTAATTGTGGATAAGGAGAAAGAGGTTGGTGAAACAGAATAAGATTTGTACAGATTGGCCAGGCAGAGGGAAGGAGCTGGGAAGGATGTGCTGCATGTTAGAGCAATTAGGGATGTTTCATGCTGAGGAAGAGCACTACAGATGCATTATTTGCTTTGAAACTGTTGATGGAGAAGTATAGAGAGGGTCAGAAGGAGTTA
The DNA here is from genome assembly GCA_024362625.1 of Silurus asotus. Classification (NCBI taxonomy): domain Eukaryota; kingdom Metazoa; phylum Chordata; class Actinopteri; order Siluriformes; family Siluridae; genus Silurus; species Silurus asotus. Next base: position 4,649,139 of record MU575040.1, on the reverse strand, counting down.
CATGGTGTTTGTGGATTTAGAGAAAGCGTACGACAGAGTGCCGAGAGAGGAGTTGTGGTATTGTATGAGGAAGTCAGGTGTGTCAGAGAAGTATGTGAGGATGGTGCAGGACATGTATGAGGACAGCAGTGAAGTGTGCAGTATGAACGACAGACTGGTTCAAGGTGGAGGTTGGACTGCATCAAGGATTGGCTCTGAGCCCTTTCCTTTTTCCAGTGGTGATGGACAGGTTGACGTTCAAGGCCAGACAGGAGTCTCCGTGGACTATGATGTTTCTGGATGATATTGTGATTTGTGGTGAGAGTAGGGAGCTGGTTGAGAAGAGCCTGGAGATGTGGAGGTACGCGGTGAAAAGAAGAGGAATGAAAGTCAGTAGTAGTAAGAGAGAGTACATGTGTGTGAATGAGAGGGAGGTTAGTGTAGTCGTGTGGTTGCAGGTAGAAGAGGTGGAGAAGGTGGTGGAGTTCAGGTACCTGGGATCAACAGTGCAAAGTAATTGAGAGTGTGTTAGAGAAGTGAAGAAAAGAGTGCAGGCAGGGTGGAGTGGGTGGAGAAGAGTAACAGGAGTGATTTGTGATAGGAGTGATTTGTGAGTATCTGCAAAAGTAAAAGGAAAACTTTATAGGACTGTGTTGAGACCTGTGATGTATGGTTTAGAGACAGTGGCATTGACTAAAAGACAGGAGGTGGAGCTGGAGGTAGCAGAGCTGAAGATGTTGAGATTTTTATTGAGAGTGACAAGGATGGACAGGATCACTTTTGTACGTCGCTCTGGATAAGTACATCTGCTAAATGCCGCAAATGTAAATGTAAATGATTAGAAACTCATGTAAGACGTTTTGGAGACAAGGTGAGGGAGGTGTGATTGAGATGGTTTGGACATGTGCAGAGGAGGGATATTTAACTGTGTAACCTGTGTTTGTGTTTCTCCTTTATAGGAGTTTAGGAGTTCATTTTTCCAAAGTGAGATCTCTGACTCTGGACACATGGGAGCCAGAACTACTGAAGGTGAGAAGAAAGAGAGATGAAGGGATCACAAGCAGTGCTGACAGATGGGTGCAGGAAACAGTCACATTAGATCAGCCCATATCACTCAGACTCACACTGTGTCCACGTCACTGCTCCTTTTTCTCCCACATACACACTCAACAACAACCATATGAAAGGGAAAGTTACAGTAAATGTATATAATGTACTTTATCTATACTGTAATACTCAAAATTGCACTATTATAACTGTTTTCCTTTATATTCTTTTGCACATATGTATATATACTTTCCTTGACCATTATAGTCATAATCCTCCTTCCATGTACTGTTTATTTATTTTCATATTATTTATAGCATATTATCCAATCGTGTCAGTATTGCATAGATCATAACCTTACCAGCCTGCACATCTGTAAATATTTGTAATCACTACAAACTCATTTCTAGTTAGACGTTTTGTGTGTTTCATCGCTGTGTACGGAGCTTGTGCAATGACGATATAGTAAAATCTTGTCTGATCTAATCTACATATCAAAGCAGAGTTATAACATTAGCTTTCGCTTCGCAGTAAATCTCCAGTCCTTTCACAAACACAGTAAAGCAACATCCCAACTGAAATCTGTTTAACCATTGAGTCACAGTTCCTGGGCAAATTGAGTCACAGTTCCTGGGTGCATTGGGTCACTATTTACTAGTTTACTAATATACAGCATTATATTTAATAATGATTAAGCCTGTCAGACTAATTTTACTGTTATTTAAATGTTTTTAGCTGCTATTTTGTTTACTTTGAACTCACTATCACTCCCCGTTTTTTTTTTTTTTTTTTTTTTTTTTTTTTTTTTTTTTTGCTAGACACACTGTAGAAAATTTCTTTTTTTGCAAAATATATGTAACCTTCTGTATGTTCTTCAGTTAATGTGTGAGCTTGGAAACGGCGTCATAAACCGGATTTATGAAGCACGCACCGAGGAGCTCAGGGCACGGAAACCTCAGCCAGGAGACTCCAGGTATAAACTTGGGGGAGGGGGATTATATATATATTTAATATACATATATACACACACACAAACACACACACACGCATAAAGAATTCTTCTCATCAGTGTCTTTCTGTATTCAGGCAGGACGTGGAGTCATACATCAGAGCGAAGTACGTCAATCGGAGGTTCATCAAAATGCCATCGGATGAAGAACTGAAGCTGAAGATCATGGCTTTGAGTGTAGAGCAGAAACAACCCAGCGACTCCTCTGAACTACAAACACGACAAGCAGCACAACATAAACACACACAGAGAACAGGACCTGCATTAGGGGTTCCAGGTCAGTGTGATACTGCGCTCTCTGAGAACTTTTTTCTATTTAAATTCAATTTATTGCCGTACCAGTCAGCAATGTCTCAAAGCAGCTTTACAGAAATCAACAGTTAAGGTGAATGGTGTGCATTTTATCCCTGATGAGCAGCCATGGTGACTGTGGCAAGAAAAAACTCCCTTAGATGTAATGAGGAAGAAACCTTGAGAGGAACCAGACTCAAAAGGGGAACCCATCCTCATTTGGGTGACATCAAAAGTTTGATCATAAATCTTTCAACAATACAGAACACTGGAGTATAAGATTATAAGTGATGTTCTTTCTACAGTCTTTGGTATAAAAGTAGGAGCTACTGAGCTCAACATTTGTAATCATCACAGATGCAGCATCATTGGCATAAAATGTTTTTAAAATTTTTAGCAATTAATTTATGAATTTAAAATGTATATTTGTCATCTATTTCTGTAAAGGCTTTAATGGGACAGTGCTCATTTGTTAATATTTAATAAAAATAATCAAATTAAATTAAATTACTCCTGAAAGACGGTCAACATTTTTTTTATGTATGTTTAAAATTAACTACATGGCAGTGTGGCCTTAATGCTGCAAGTGCTGTATGCTCTCGCTCGCTCATTCGCTCGCTCTATCTATCTATCTATCTATCTATCTATCTATCTATCTATCTATCTATCTATCTATCTATCTATCTATCTAACTATAAATATATATATATATATATAATGCTGGAGTGAAAGCTGGTTATCACTGGACTGCTTTTATTTCAAATGTGCATATATTGATGACTGATGAGAAATGCTTTTAAGTAGAGGTCGACCGATTTTTACAGATACTGTTAGATAGGTTGGAACATACATCAACCGATAAATGGATTTAAAATGGATACTGGATAAAAAAACAAACATGACACTCCATGTAAAGTAGTACAGAATTTTCTTATTTTTCTTAAAATATAATATAGAATAAGAATATATTAATTATATAGTAACAAATATTGAGGAAATTTTGAACGAAAAAACTAAACAAAAAGTAACAAATAAATAAAAACAGTTACAAAAAATATAATGTTAATTTAATTATATTAATTTAATAAATTATAATAAAACCCGGAAAAACTATCTGTATGGATTTTTTGTTAATACCTGCTACTTCCCGCGTTCACCTATCAGTGCTGTCTAATCTGCAACACTGATGAATTAAAATATTAGTAAAAGATAACACAAGGGAACACAACATGCAGTTATTAAATGACTGTTTTTATGATTGGGGGACTACTAAATCCAAAACTACATGGCCCTGTGTAAATGTGTTTATCTTTTACTAATATTTAAATTAGTTTGATGATCTGAAACAATAAAGTTGAAAAAAAATAACATTAAAGTGTGACAAAGGTGCAAACTAAATAAGAAACTGGGAAGGGGGCAAACACTTTCACACCTGCGTGTGCGTGCGTGCGTGTGTATATATATATATATATATATATATATATATATACAAGTTTAGAAGCCTCAAATTATAATGTAGAAAGGAGAGCCGTTGTGCCTGGTGTTTAGCGAACAACGGTTCCTCAACAAAGAACGTGGTGTCAGTGATTGGCCTCTAGAGGCCGCTCTCGTATTGTATGCGAGCGGACTTTCTCAGGTGCAAAAAAGAAAATCGATAGGTAGAGGTCGAGCCAATGAATCGGTCGACCTTTTATTGTGATGATCTCGTTAATGTCTCCACATTCTTTTTTTGACTTCTCTCCCTGCAGCTATATCTTAACAGCTTCTTCACTATCTTTTCTGCTTCTTGACTAACCTCCCCATCTTCTGACCTTTTTACCCTTGCCCTGTGACGTGGTCTTTGCATAGCTGTGAGTGGCCTTGAAGTTTCCAGCGAATCTCTCTTCTGTCCTGATGAGTTAGATTCTCTGTTCTCCTACTTTGACGCGTCTGGCCAGCGCAGTAGTAAGTACAGATCAACTCGCGCTAGGAGCTGAGCTTCATCACCCAGCACTGCTCTGTCCTTTCCCTCATATTCCGACCTGTCTTTTGCATTTTTTTAATCCTTGTGGCTGTGGTGTTCCTTCTTTGGGTTTCATGTCTCATAATCCTGGTGAAAAATCTGGCTGCTGGTTATTGTCTCGTGTAAGTTAAACGACTGTGTGTTTGTGCGTTCCTCAGTTAAAAGTGCCGATGGTGGCGTCACGAACAAAAGCGAAGAAAGCCCCGGGAGTTTAAACACCAGCCAGAATCATACAGGTGAGATGCTTTTATGTGTATTTATAATAACTTTGACTCTGATTGGTCAAAATGTTACAATCTCTGATACAAGTTGCTGGTTATTATTAATGCGCTTTTTCTATGTTTGCATTTTATGCTGTTGTTTCCATAGTAATTGTAACAGTATATTATTTGCAAAAATGCAGATTATTGGAATCAGAAGATTTTAGTGCATGTCAGCTTTTTTAAATGATCTATGCTATTTTTGTGTAATTTCCCTCATGTGTGCAGCTGTAGATGAGTCGTATTCCTCCACGTGTAGCAATAAGGTGAAGCTGGTCTTCTCCGAACCAAAGCAGTTCTCTCCCAGCTTGCAGTTGTACTGGGCCTCATTCACACGCAGCCTACCGGACATGGCCGAGGCTTTGGCACACGGGGCAAAGGTCAACTTTATAAATACGGAGGAGGAGAAAAGATCGCCGCTGATCATGGCCGTACACGGAGTGAGTTATTTAATTAGACACTCTACAGAATAATCCAGATAGACTCATGATAAGTGCAGGTCCTGTAAGCTCTGTACCAGCATTAGTCCACTGTATAGCACCGATCGGAGTGTATTTAGATCACATAGCGCCATCTGTAAAAGTAGGCAGGTTGTGACTACTGTTAGAGACAATTTGTAAATTATAGGTAGTTCCTGAGTTACGATGGAGATGCGATGTGACGACCCCGTCGTAATTTGAAAATATCGTAAGTCGAGACGGCAGTCTTCAAGAATGATCAGATTGGGGTAGTAAACGGTACATTTTTAAGAATTTAACATATATTATGTAATAAACTTTATATAATGTATAAACTTTACAGTGTATATATGTATGTGGTAGGAGGCGCTTGCACGAGTGCAGGTTCTCAAAGCGCTCTCTATTTCAGTATCTGGCAACCCCGATAAAAAAGGAGAGAGGCAAGAGCTAAAATTGGATTTGAAAACACCCAAAAAAAAAAAAAAAACGTGAAAAAAAACTGCGCTCTCTAACACCGAGACAACCAAACTCAACCGCTAGCCAGAATAAGGCATCTCACAAGGAGGGAAATGCGTACATTCTGGCAGCGACCCAAAGTATTTTAAGGATTTTTAATCTTGAAAACAGTGATGTCACATAATGGCTTGCTGCTTAATGGTGTGTGTGTGTGTGTGTGTGTGTGTGTGTGTGTGTGTGTGACTTTTTCAGGGCTCTCTGGTTGCGTGTGAGTTTCTGCTGCAGAATTCAGCCAGTGTGAATCAGTGTGACAGTCAGGGAAGAGGACCATTACACCATGCCACCATCCTGGGACACACTGGGTCAGTACACACACACTTATTTTTACTAAGAGGAAGAGAATAACAAAATGGAAGTGGATTTGAATAAGATACAATTTACAATTGTAAGGTGTGCCGATTACTGCACACCTTAATGATGATTCACTGTAATGAATGGAAAGTCGGTGCCACCAGGATGAGGATGAGGTCCTTCTTTTGAGTCTGGTTCCTGTCAAGGTTTCTTCCTCATGCCATCTAAGGGAGTTTTTTCTTCCCATAGTCATAACTGGTTTGCACATTAGGACAAACCTGTAATTATAAGGAACAAACTAAATTTAAATAAAAAATTTGCTTATTACTGCTTTATCTTTGTAAAGCTGCTTTGAAACAGTCTTCATTGTTAAAAGTGCTAAACAAATAAAAATAAATGCAACTGATGATTATTTTGATAATTAAATATTTGGGCGATTATTTTATTTTTCGGTTAATTGGGGGAAAACTTTTTTAAATGAGCTGTTTTGCTTATTATAACTATATAAAACCCAAATTCAGGTTATTTATGTATAAAAGTGTACTTTGGAAAAATGCAAAAGCTGCATATTGAGTTGAACTATCTTTAATTTCCACATTATAAAGCTCATAGCGCTGCTTATTGAGAAGCGCATGGGGGATTTCTCATTTGAACAAATTCACTCAGGTTTTTTCTCTCTGTAAGAAAAAGAAAAGCATTTCAGTATGCAATTTTTGTAAATCAACATTTGTATTGTTTTTAATGATAATTGCAGATGGCAAGATGACAACCATGCTTTAAAAAAATGTATATAAAATATAATAACTTTGTTTTGACAAGTTTTGTGTAAAAATAGACAGACATTTTCTTTAGTTGTGAAAATATAAGCTTCTGAAATATATAATCAGTTTAATTTTATATAATAACTAAATGAGATATGCATAAATTAAATACAAACATTAAAAACAAGCGTTTTGAACGCAGTAAAGCCGCAGTAAATCACTGCTGTAGACAAACGCTATAGAAAGAGAATAAAACGAAGAAACACCGCACACTAACAGGCTTGATTTATAAAAAAAAAAAAAGTAGCGGCTTATCGCCTGGAAAATACGCTATATTCTAAACATCTCTTGTGTGAAAACACTGTGTGATGAATGTGTTTTAAAGTTTCTTATCTTCTTCCACAGACAAGTGTGTTTATTCCTGAAGCGTGGAGCCAATCAGAATGCAACAGACATCGAAGACAAAACGCCGCTGTCTATTGCAGTAGACGCCGCTAATGCAGACATCGTAACACTGTGAGGGACACTCACAACTTATTTATTGAATCATTTCGTTTAGATTCCAGTCTCCTTTAAGTCGTGTCAGTTGATTTCCTGATTATCCTTCAATTTAAATTACAATAGACTCTGTCTCGTTTTTTTTCTCTTTAGGCTGCGATTGGCCAAGATGAACGAAGAGATGCGAGAGTCAGAGGGACCGTACACGGGTCATCCAGGTCAATATTCCTCTAACAGTCTCACTGAGGTCCAGTACAGGAAGTGTATAGAAGAGTTTATTTTCTTACAGCTCAGAGACTCGTAATAGTCTGGAGATTCATCATAAGATCAGGGTCCTTTTCTAGAGCAGCAGTTCTGACAGTAATGTAGCTGCAAGTCACAAGTTTCTATTCATGCATTCGTTCCTGTCCTTTATTGTCTCTATAGTAACAGCTCATTCATAGGGGTCTTTTGTATGAACGCATTATTTCAGATTCGTAAAAGGGGTCTCCTGGAGTTCTAGCCTTTGAGGACATTAGTTTTAAGGACAATTTGTGCTCGAGTACACCGGGAATATTCACTAGACAACACGTCACCTGGTTTCAAAGTAGAATTGTACAATATTTTGTGATTTTAACCACAATAATGTCAAACAAACTAGTGAGCTGTTTCTCTTGAAATATTCTGCAGTTGTCGTGATTGTCTTCTTGAGCCGCATCGCAAATCAAAAACTTTGATTGATTGGCGTTCAGGTTTAGAAAGATCTACTAGAGGATCCAGAAGTAGGGGTCAGAAACAGCCCTTCTTTTTAATTTTTTATTTTATTGCAACCACATAGATTTTTAAGATTATAAGTAGAGGTTATCCGACAGTGGATTTTACTAAAACCTACAACTAGGTTGGATCGTACCTGCCAAAAACCGATTAAGCAATCGATAGTTTTTAAAATGGATACTGGATTTAAAAAAAGAAAAAAAAAGAAAAGAAAAGAATCACGTCTAAAATAGTGCTGAACTTTACTACGGATTTATTTATTTATTTATTTTTAAAGTACTGAATGAGTACAGAGGAAAAATGAATTATATTAATAAATATTTAGGAAACTGAAAGGCATGCATTCAAACTAAAACAGCAAGAACGTAAGCAGAACGTATGTATACTTATATACTTTTTACGTATGAAAGAATGTTCTAGATGCAGCATCGAAGATAAGAGCCATAACCGTTTGTGGCAGTGGGCACGTAGACACGCACTGCCAAACACCTGCTGCCACAAAGGGTTATGGTTCTTATCCTTGATGCTGCATCTAGAACATTCTTTTATGCTGAATACACAGAAAAATTGTACTAAACGAGAGGAAACCATGATTATGTCAAGATCATGAGAAAATTAAGTCTGGAAAAGCAAAAACAACTTTTCTTATGTCGAGACCACGAGAAAACAAGAAAAAAAATATATTATTATAATGCATGGCCTTTTAGGACTTTAGTTAATAATAGTGACATCCTTTTTCTTCTTCTTCTTCTTTCGGCTGCTCCCGTTAGGGGTCGCCACAGCGGATCATCCGTCTCCATTCCCCCCTGTCCTCTACATCTGCCTCTTTCAAACCAACTACCTGCATGTCTCCCTTCACCACATCCATAAACCTTCTCATTGGCCTTCCTTTTTTCCTCCTTCTTGGGGGCTCCATCCTCAGCATTCTCCTAATGATATACCCCTTGTCCCTCTTCTGCACATGTCCAAACCATCTCAATCGAGCCTCCCTCACCTTGTCTCCAAAACGTCCTACATGCGCTGTCCCTCTAATAAACTCATTTCTAATCCTGTTCAACCTCAACATCTTCAGCTCTGCTACCTCCAGCTCCACTTCCTGTCTTTTACTCAATGCCACTGTCTCTAAACCATACAACATCACTTTCCCTTTCACTCTCACAGATACTCTTCTATCACAATTCACTCCTGCTATCACTCTTCTCCACCCTGCCAGCACTCTTTTTTTCACTTCTCTAACACACTCTCCATTAGTTTGCTCTGTTGATCCCAGGTACTTAAACTCCTCCACCTTCACCACCTCTTTTCCCTGCAACCGTCTTACTCCTACTGACTTTCATTCCCCGTCACTTCAGCATGTTCCTTCACCTCTCCAGGTTCTTCTCCATCTGCTCCCTACTCTCACCACAAATCACAATATCATCCGCAAACATCATAGTCCATGGAGACTCCTGTCTGACCTCATCCGTCGACCTGTCCATCACCACTGCAAACAGGAAAGGGCTCAGAGCCGATCCTTGATGCCTTGATCCTTGATGTCGTCCCTAATGCATACTTCTCTGACACACCTGACTTCCTCATACAATACCACAGCTCCTCTCTCAGCACTCTGTCGTACACTTTCTCTAATTTCACAAACACACAATGCAACTCCTTCTGACCTTCTCTATACTTCTTCATCAACATTCTCAAAGCAAATATTGCATCTGTGGTGCTCTTCCTCTGCATGAAACCATACTTTTACTCACAGATGGCCACCTCTTCTCTTAGCCTAGCTTCCACTACTCTTTCCCATAACTTCATAACTACTCTTTCCTGCACATCTTCCTTAATCTTAAAAATTGGTACCAGCACACTCCTTCTTGCATGTGCCTGGCCTTATTCCCTTTTCATTTAGTCTCCTGAACACACAACATATCTACCTTTCTTCTCTCCATCATATCAGCTACCTCTCTCCCTTTACCAGTCATAGTACCAACATTTAAAGTACCAGCCCGAACCTCCACTCTCCTCCACTTCGCAATTTTCTGCTGTCTCTGTAGACGTCTTCCTCCTCTCATTCTCCTCCTTCGGCCAACAGTACCCCAATTTCAAGTGCATTGATTTGTGCAACCGTAATAGCTGAGTTAATATCAGTGGAATCCAAAATGAATAAAAAAATAAACAGAAATTAGATTCGCCTCTAGAAGTCACACTCTAGAGGTGTGTACTGTATAACGCAACCTGGAAAAACTATTAGTATGAATTTTTGCCCAAGGTTCCAGCAGGTGCCTATTAATTGATTAAACTGATGAATCAGTCAATATTATTATGAGAGGTTGAGACAGCTATAGTACTGCAAAAATGTGACCAATTGGGTCACATTTTTATGACATACAGCAGGAATTTTTTTTTTTTCCCCTATAATTTTTATTTTTACCAAAGCAGTGAAAAAACAGCTGATCTAATGTTTTTTTATTGCCCTTTCCCAATAAGTCCTTAGTGTCTAGAGCAGTGGATAAGCATGTGATTTGAGACACAACTTTTTGTCACTTGCGGTTACAGGGTGCTCTACTGTTGGGTACAATGGTTTTCCAGCATACAATATAATATATATAATAATATATTAATATAATAAAATAAACTATAAACAACTAAAGTACATGTACTTCTCAATGGGTGTCGCATCGCTGTCACACACTTAGGGACTCGCAGTAGTACACGTTACTCCGCTTCATTTCCCCACGCTGATGGTCAATTACACACAGTTTGTGTTCCGATGCTCCATTAAAGCACCACAGACATACGAATGCATAAAGAGGTTATGAAGTGGCACAACATGTTAACATCAAGTGCATTAATGCAGTTATTAGTTCTGACAAAACATTCCTGAGTTATTTCATTTAGAGCTGCAACTTTGCAAGTCTATTTAGATGTCTATTATATACATTAAATGTTTGTTTTTGTTTTTTTATGAAAGACATGATCACTATTTGGCATTAAATGTGCTGTAGTTTGTAAATTGTTGTTCATCCTGAGCAGCATAAAACACAGCACACACAGTGTCTTAATACCTGAAATCATTTTTAGATTTAATTTATATATTTATTGAACTATTTATTTTTAAAGCCGGTCATTTTTGCATACGTTTTTTTGTGAAATATTAATGTATATATGCAAAATATATTTATTTATATCAGAGTCTCTATATGAAAGTGGAATGTACATTGTGTGTATGTAATATTTGCCAAAAGACAGTGTTAGTTTTATGGGACAAATGAATTATAATGCAGGTTATAGACAGTAGAGGATTGTGTGTGTGTGTAAGAGAGAAAGAGAGAGAGAGGTGTATTTATTTATTTATTTTTAATTCAAGAATAGATGTAAATGGTACTTGTGTATATAGATATGATTTGTATATTCATTGCATTTATTTCTTTATAATGTTTTTTTTAATATGCACATTTATTTTGTTACACTGCCGCTAACATTCTGTGTTTCTGAAATTCCTGTACTAATATTTCCTCCCTGCTTAACTTTATTTTCTGATTAATAAATAACAAAAAACAAATCCTTTAATATTTCTACGATTAAAAAATACAATAAAGATTTCTGTTTCTCTACATTCGTCCTCTACTTCCTGTTTTTCTTCCCTCTGACCCCCCCCCCCCCCCCCCCCCCCCTGCTGATTGTCTGATAAGCTCTGAGAGCTCAGGTATGACTTCTCCATTTTCCATCTTTCATCTCGTATTTCCAACTTTTGCTTTTGCAGAGTGCATCTGTTTTTTTGGGTTTTTTTTTTTCCAAATCATCAGATGCTTATACTTCATTTGTTTGTGTGTATTCATTCATGCATGTATTCATGTCTTTGTTTTTGCGTTTCCCAGGTGATGAAACGTACCAAGACATTTTCCAGGATTTCTCTCAGATGGCATCAAATAATCCAGAGAAACTCCATCGCTTCTGATATTGAGATTGTTCCTGTGTTTAGTGTAGGACATGGTGGGTTGGGGTTTTTTTGTTTTTTCATCTGAAACAAAATGTAGAAATGGCTTTACACCAAAGAAAGTTATCATTTTTTTCTTTTCTTTTTTTTTTTAAGAACAAAGTAAGCAGAATAACGGATGACATTTATTAATATCTATTTATTTCTCTACATTATAACTGCATGAGTTAAGTTTATTTACTCGAATTTTAAACTTTGCATATTTCGTTTTTTCTTTTCACGTTCTTGGAAGTTCGGTGTCATTTTTGGGAGAATCACTCAGCATGTGTGGGCTTTAAATAGTTCTGAATTATAGAATGTAATGTATCATTTTATTAATGGGAATGTTTATTTGACATATTTGATTGTTCATTTTTTTGGTCCTTTTTTTTTTTTTTTTTTACTTTTTGGTGCAAATTCAGTTCAGCACCATGGTCTGATGGCCTGTTTTTATTTTAAGAAATGTATTTATTGTTTGTTTTTTCCCCACCACACTGATATATTCTAGGTTTTGATTGTTTGATCAATTTCATAATGAAACACTAAAGTGATCAGTATGGAGCAAAATAAACACTTTTATGCACCCCCCACCCATTGTATATACATGGGATAATATAAGTAGGATATAAATATTTCTGATATGGTTTTTATCCTTTTTTTTAAATATATATTTGTTATTATCTGGTGCCTTCTTCGAAGTCAGATCTATTCTGAAGAAATTGTAAATAAACTTGTTTGATCAGATATTCCACCGCAAACTGCAGGAGTCTGTGTGCGAGACATTTATGCTAAAGCGATTTATAAGCAGCGCTCAATATAGTTAGATATCCTGTGGGTTTACATTGCAATATTATCAAAGGCACAAAATATGCTTCTGCTTACAGTTAATTTTTTTTAAACTAATGTTAATTTCTTTACATATATTCCCTTTTTTTATTCCATCTTCCTCTCTCTCTCTCTTCCTCTCTTTCTCTCTCTCTCTCTCTCTCTCTCTCTCTCTCCCTCTTTCCCCCCCCTGTCTCTCTCTCTCTCTCTCTCTCTCTCTCTCTTTCTCACTCTCTCTCTCTTTTTCTCCTGCTCTTTCTCTTTCTCTCTCCCTCTCTCTATCTCTCTCCCTCTCTCGCTCTCTCTCTTTCTCTCCCTCTCCCCCTCTTTCTCTCTCTCTCCCCCTCTTTCTCTCTCTCTCTTTCTCTTTCTCTCTCTCCTTCACCTGGATTAGATCATTAGACTGAATTGTATAATGCCCAGTGTAAACGTGTGCATGTGAATCTGCAGGCTGCTTTTTTTTATGTAAATGTGTAAATATATACACGCTTTTTGTGCTCGAATATGAAATGGTGGTACTTTCATACGCTGGGGTTCAGGTGTTGAAGCTGTATAATTGCTGTATGAATTTTATATAAAGCATTTTATTCTCCTGGAAATAATGGTGCACTGCTTTATTATAATTGTTATTGTTATTATTATTATTGATGTTGTTGTTGTTGTTTTAATTGATGGTGTTGTAATAATTATAGTAGAAGAGCATTAGAATGGTCTCTGTGGTGTTGACCATGGCATGGATGTTGATTTGAATATTTCAGAAATTGCAGGTCTTCTGAAATAATCAGTGTCTTGAGTTTTCAGTTCACACAGAACGTTGTGTGTATCATCCAGTGAGCAGACATCAGTTCCACTTTTACAGCCTAAAACAGGAATGTGAGGCTGCGCTCGACTCACTGAAGATTGGGAAAATGACCAGGAGGTGGTTTTTACCCACAGGTATTCCTATTCTAATAGAAGGTGAGTGTATACAATATTACTGGTACTGTTCCATTTTTTCTATTGTCACTTGCTCTCCTTCTATTCGATCTCCTATCTATTTCCCCTATTTCTTGCTTTATGTTTCCTTTCTCAAAACTATCCACAACCCAGCCTTGTATTAATGATCACTCCTTTATTAGCGATAAAGTAAATTGAAGTAAATTGAAGTAAAGCAGGTAGGACAGGCTGCTTCGGACGTATTATTATTATTTATAGATTTTATAGATCTCATACACATGAACAGGGTGGGGATGGAATCATCTCTAGCCAACAGTCCGTGTTGTTGACAGAAGTTCAGCACGGAGTCTAAACCAAACTGCATGATTGACATGAAATTACATTCATGTCTTCTCTCTCTCTCTCTCTTTCTTTCTCTCACACACACACACACACACACAAACGCTCTAATTGTTAAACAGTAGAATGTTTGCAGTAACTTTACTTAAATACACACAGCGGATGACAGTGGTCTTTTGTTTGTTCTCACTAAATTGTGAATGTGTTTGAAGTCGAATATGAAACAAATTCCACTGACAACAAAGAAGTTTCAGCAATACAAATTTCTGTAGTGTTTATTCTAGTTAGATAGATAGATAGATAGAAAGATAGATATAGATTTTTTTTTTATTTAGGTAAATGATTAAAAAAATATATAAAGGAAAAAAGGTGTTTAAAGCACAGTGAAATTTACTCTTTGCATATTTCAGCAATGTTAGGAAACTGGAGTCAGAGGCACTAAAGGGCCCTGCGCAGGGGCCCCGAAGAGTGTACTAGCCTGTGCCTGTGGTGTGTGAGAGCCAGGAAATGATACACCAGTGGTAGATTTAAAAGAAAATCAATAAATAAAAAATAAAACGCGCAATGACAGGAAATCATTCAAGCAGTAAGAAGAAAAATATTGACATTTCACCAAATAGATTAAAACTAAAGAGCCTGTTTTTAAAAAGGTAAGGAGTAAACAGTACAGAGATTCGTGTAAGAAATGTAATGAGCGAAAGTAAAAAATGAATACTGCAATACTGATACCAGTACGGTAATGAAGTATTTGTAGTTGGTGATTTCCCACCTCTGATCATGTTGGCTGATGCCTGGGCCGATCACACAGAAGAGTTCTCATAGCGCACACTGCTGAAAAAGTCATTAAATGCAGTGAATCGCAGCTTCCTGTGTATCTGCAGAGCTCCGAGTGCCAGCGCTGACACCTGGTCACTGCCTGAAGCTCCTACAATGCACATGGTGGAATCAGATCTGGACCATGGAGCAATAGAAGGTGACCTATTCTGATCTATTATATATTTTGTACAGCTTAGTTGGTTTTTCAGTGGAACATGACCGTGTTCGAGGTGTTGAATTAACCACCAGTTGCTCCAGATCACAATCTGATCGAGGATTTCTGGCATTTGCTGGACAAACGGGGTTTGTGAAGGTCCCAGCTTACAAGGCTTAAAGGATCTGCTGCTGGTACCAGATACCACAGCACACATTCAGAAGTCGTGTGGAATTCATGCTTCGACATGTTCAGAGCTGTTTTAGGGGCACAAGGGGGAATCTATATTTTATTAGACAGATTGAATCTTATCAGTTTTTATATCTAAAAGTATCCACATGGTGTGGTGGTGTGATGAATGTGTTATTTTTGTGTAACTGTGTCCCTGTGAATGAGCTGCTGCTACACGTGACAGTTCTTACAGCTTACTTCAAATTGGAACACTGAAGTGTGAAGAGAGAAAGAGGGATAAACAGAATAAACACTATTTTTGTAAACTTTTATTTACAATAAATGTCTCCACATTTTTGTTGATTTGGAAAAAAAAAATAAAAAAGAAAAGAAATTCAGTAATTTCAAGTCTGATTTGAAAAAAGGTGCATAATTAAATCTCATAGACCCCAAACCATAAAACTCTCCTCTTTTAAGTACCAGAGTAATTTCTTAATTTCACAGTTTAATATACAAAATCTAACATTGGACTGTCTGGGTGAAGTCAAATAAAATGCAGGACTGGAAAATATCCATCCTCATATTTCTGCTGTGTCTTAAATCACACAACATGAGTTTTAGTCACTAATCCTAAATAAATAAAATACAGAAAAAAAAAAGATCTGGAAGACAGTGACTGAACAAAACATACAGAAACGACAATATTCAGTTGTGTGATTGATGTGAGACACGTTTACACAGAATGTAGACAGCAACTGGGACAGGAGACATTGACACAGACTTGAAGAGACGGTTTAAAACTTTCTCAATGCTACAAGAGAAACGCTAGCCTGTATTTCAGTACTATTGTTAGAGTACCTTAGTACACATTACACACATCATGAGAAATGTGCGTGTGCACTTAAAGCATGAGTGTATGGTTTCTCTGAAATGACGCGCTAACAGGGGAACGCAGTCATGAGTCAAATTGGACAAATGAAACCTATGAGCATTACAATATTGTATTGCTCTTATATACAGTACCTTTTCAACTTTCTCCCATTTTGTAGTGTTACGACTAAGTGAAGCGTGGTGATGGTAGCATCAGGTTGAGTGTTACTTCTGTCCTCTTGACTGCCTCGCTGGTTCTCCATTTAGTTAGAGATGTCGAAATCCCTTTAAAGCTCATCTAATCAAAGTCACGTGAGCTGTTCGAGGAGAAGATGGCGAGAACATACCTGAAACACTGCTCTAGATGAAGAAAAGCCTTCAGAACTCCCTGAGTGAGGTACAGAGGAACCTTCTATATCATTAGAACATCTAAAAGCTACATAAATTTACAAATCAGTATCAGTATATCCATTAAGGAAGCCACAATAATCATCAAATGCCCATTACTACAGTATAACTTAGAATATAACAATACATCACTACAAAAATAAATCTTAACTTCTAGTTTTAACCTTCATAAAACTCAAAGGCTTCGTATGAAAAGTGCCTTCTCGAGGATGGCCGTGCAATGCCGCTTCAGACATGCCGAGAGGACTTTTTTTTTTTGTCATCAAATCATACACTCGCTGACCTTCATGTAAACAAGGACGTGTCGCAAAGGAATAATAACATACAGATGGTCCCCGAGTTACGATGGTTCGACTTAAGATTTTCCGAGCTGAAGATAGTCGTATTACAAAATTGTAAAAACATTCAAGTTTTGCACAGCAAGCAAACGTAGCGGTGTGCATGTGCCTGCTGCATGAATACACCCTATAGTTTTTACACCAAGGAAGTGTAAACTTTTATCTAAATGAATTACAAATTACAGTATACTACCCCGTACTGATCACTAATCATACAGATGTTTTACGACTCCTGGGTAGGCTTGGGCAATGTCTCGACTTATCTTTATTATTGGCATCGGAACGCCTCTCCATCGTAGGTCGAGGACGACCTGTACAGATATGACTGTAGCACAAATAAAAAACTAGCAGCACAGTTACTAATCGTTTACGAACTCGTTGGGTGCAAGTAAACTATGAGCCGTACTGAACTCCAAGCTAGAAAGGACAATAGGGGGCACTGTGTTTTGTGCAAGTTGGTCCAAAAAAACGTGTCCTTCCATCAAAGTCCTTGTTGTACTTCATTTAAAACAACAAGTCAAGGTAAAGACAATAGGGCCGGGCTACATCTAGTTCTCATTTCATAAAATTTTTATACGTTCCTCTTATCTAATCCTACCCACATCAGTTCAGTGTTACGCGTGCACAAAAGGTCAGAGTGGACCAGCTTCCACATGTCCAGAAGCTCCTGAGGGAGAAGTTTATGGACTAAGATCATGCTCTTGTAGAAGCACGGCTCTTTGTTCAGTTTACTCTTTTTATCCTTTAGGAGGCCAAAGGTTTTGAACGCATTGTGTTTTATAGGAGTCACCTGCAGCACCTCTAAGCACATTCCGAGGAACACGTCGTCGATTGGAAACAGCTCCAGCATATCACTTGCCAAGGAGAGCCGTTGTGCCAGCAGGCCATTCATCAGAAACCCCCCCCCTCCTGCGTAGGCTGGGTAATGCGTCTTGTTATACAGCAAAGGTGGAATGTAGTACTTGTTTTCCTTTTTTCGAATGGGTTTCGCTTTGGAAAGTATGTCGCCGACCAACAGGTCCTTCGTATTATTGCTGCTTTCCAGATATTCGAGAATGTTGGTCACGCTAACGAAGACATCATCATCGCCTTTGAAGATGTAGCGCACGTTCCCACAGTAGGTGGAGAACCATTTCAGGAAGTGGGTCTCTTTTAAGGTGAGGTTGAAGAATGTATCCATGAAATCCCACTGCAGGATATCACCGTAGATGTAATCCTCGTATTCCAGAAGCTTCTGGTGGTTCGTCTTCTCTGCCTCATTAGAGGAAGTTCCCAAAAGGAAGAGTAACTTGGTCCTCTTGCCGTCTATGACTTGTTCCTTTCCCCAAGTTTGCCGGATCACTTCGCGTCTATCGTGCTGTGAAATGATGGATTTCACCACCATGAGGAGATACACATCTCCAGAACATTTCTCTGGGTGGTTGATGATAATGGGGAAATATCTGCAGTGCCTATAGAGGAGAAACTGTTTAAAGTTCTCCTCCAGTTCAGCGAAACCATTTATAGAAGAAATATTTGTGTTACTACTGCAATTTGTGCTAGTGATGTCCCATGATCTGCTTACACCTTGTTCGTACACAGGTTCTTCTCTGGTTTCAGACGATTTGTCCTGCTTTTCTGTCCAATAGCTTCCGATTTCCTTCTGCATCCGTGCATTCCTTTCGATCTGTAAGTCCCCTCTGGTGCCCAGGATATCTCTTTGAAACACACTGATCATCAGCACGGTCAAGAGGAACATCAGTACTACTGTCTTGTACATTCTCCACCGATGTCTGGGAGACGCCCTTGTGTTTAAAAAACAAAACAAAAAACAGTGCAAAACAAAATTAAGATTCCAGCTTTGAGGTGGAAGCAGAAAGTAAACAGAAACAGTAAAAATAAGCACAAAAAACCCTTCTACATAACTAAACAAATTGACATTTGGGTTTCTCATTTAATTCTGTATATTTGTGTTTTACACGGATACTTTTTTTTACTCTTTTTTTATTTTCTGTGATAGGCCTAATGGAGATCAAGTTTCCTGTGTAGAAAAAAAAAAAAAACTTAACATTCATCAGTTTTCAAATGTTTTCCAAAAATGTATTCATACTGAAACACCCAGGACTGAAAGCTGGCATAATAAAAGGCCTTGGTAAAAAGGTATATACCCCCCGTACTGATCACTAATCATACAGATGCTTCACGACTCCTGGGTGGGCTGGGCCACGTCTCGACTTATCTCGATTATTGTCATCGGAACGCCTCTCCATCGTAGGCCGAGGACGACCTGTACAGATATGACTGCAGCACAAATAAAAAACTAGCAGCATAGTTACTAATCGTTTGCTAACTCGTGGGGTGAATGGGTGCAAGTGTATCATGGGTCAAAAGAAATGTTTATCGCAATTAGCTGCAAGTGATCTATGATCCGTACTGGACTTCAAGCTAGAAAGGAAAATAGGGGGTGGTGTTTTTTTGTTTTTTATTTTCTTAAAGCTGAACAATTGTGCAAGTTGGTCCAGAAAAAGTGTCCTTCCATCAAAGTCCCTGTTGTACTTTATAAAACCAATAGGGCCAGGCTACATCTAGTTCTCATTTCATAAAACATGTCCAGAAGCTTCTGAGAGAGGAGTTTATGGACTATGATCATGCTGCTGTAGAAGCACGGCTCTTTGTTCAGTTTACTCTTTTTATCCTTTAGGAGGGCAAAGGTTTTGAACGCATTGTGTTTTATAGGAGTCACCTGCAGCACCTTTAAGCACATTCCGAGAAACACGTCGTCGATTGGAAACAGCTCCAGCAAGTTTTATTTGATATGAAGGATGAAGATGAATAATAATGGACAATAATCCTGTCTCATGGCGAATGGGAGAACATAACATTGAGATCAAGTTTGAGTGCGGTTTATTGTGCTCATAGCTTTAGATGCATGATGATAATAACGTATATTTACAACATAAGATACATGTAATTACAAAATAACGCTAAATGTGTGACCTTCAAATATAATGTTAATTAAATCTGTCTTAATTCTCTAACAGACTGTGTGTAAATGTGTGTTTTCCGTGTTCGATTATACAACGAAGATCCTCTAATTAAACACCTGTGATTTAAGTAAAATGGTGTTCACTCACTTTATAAATCGGCTAAGAATACAGCTTGTGTGTAATATGGGTTGGCATGTACGCAAGAATTTTTGGAATCAACGTTAAAATCTTAACAAGTCCCCCATTACATTTACAATCACTAATACTGGATGTGTATCTGTCCTGAGCTTGATGTCCTTCTGTTGGTAGATTTTGGATGCGTGTCGAAGCAGTGCAAAGAAATCTCTCACAATGACAACATTTTTATCTTAAGTCTCAGTGGCACTAAATCATTTCTCCTTACGCATCCTGAGATCTCCAGTCTCACAACTCCCGGTAAAATATTTTTATAATAAGCGAATGTTAAGCGTTACAGGAAGCAGCTTAAAAATCCTACAATGAACAAGAAGAAGGAGTAAAACCAGTTTTAGCTTGTATTTACATGCTAGGGTTTATCCTTGGTTAAATATTATTAATATTGTTATTAATAATAATATATTGCAGCTATTAATCTATAATATTACACTGATCTCTTCTTTTATGTTTCATTCAGCTGCTTTAAATATGACTCCTACAACTCCCTCATTGTTTAAGACTCTTCTCCTTAGTTAAATATTATTTTTAGTGTTATTATTTATAACCATAATAATTATTTATTGCAGCTATTGAGCTAAAATATTACACTGATCTCGTCTTTTGTTTCATTCAGCTGCTTTAAATATGACTCCTACAACTCTCTCATTGTTTAAGACTACAACTGTAGACTACAATTATAAAAAAAAGTCTACAATCGTAGAGTATCGGATTGTCTACTATTGTTTATTTGTTTTAAACGTGTTCGGATTAAAAATAAAGCATACAAGCGACGTGTGCGTTTACTTTTACAGAACCTTTAAACATGATCTATACTGTAGTTGTGTACATGCTTCAGTATTTGATAGATTACTATTAATACTTACAGATAATAGAGATACATTTAAGGTCATTTTAATGATTTGGCAGATGGGAGATATTTTATATTTGGTTATAATGGATTGATTTTATGGAAATTCTTGAAAAAAAGTATCTTTAAAAAAAAAAAGGATTGTAGTCCACAAGCAGTATTTTTTTTTCCCCTGAGTGCATGTAGAGTACTTACACACACACACACACACACACACACACACACATATATTATATATAATAAATTTGTGTCCACTTCTATACAAATAGCTCCAGGTCTCCAGAATTACACACATTTTTCCTACATTTTCTGCCTCACAGTTCTGATTATGATGATGTGTGTTAGAAACACAACACAACAGGAGACAGGTTCAGTTAATAGGAGATCACTGGTCTCATTAAAAATGCTGTGTGATTTCTTTTTCTTTTTTTTACAGGAATGTGAAAATGATTATATGCAAAATATGCAAATTAAATATGCAAAAACCCGAGCCATAACCTGCATTATGTAAAGATAATGATACAGGTAGACACATTATTGCTCCTGATAACAGAATAAAATAATAAATGTGGTTTATAAGTAAAGAAATCGATTTTAGGAAACCATTATTCATTGGTTTATTCTTACAAACCTGAATGGGAATGTATTATTTCTATCTATATTAAATGAATGTGTGCATCTGAGGTAAATTTCTGACCTGACGGAGAGCCATCTGACACGCCATTTTATCAAAGAGTTCCTAAAGAAAGTGGATTGAAAGTGGAAGAAGTGCATCCAGAGATGAATCATAAAGGTTTACTCACATGTTGAGAGAGTTCAGAAGTTGAAACTTGTTCCACATCCCGGTTAGAAATGACTCCGGACGGCTATGTATCTGTTCCTCTCCCATAGAAACGCCGCTGCCACAGCCAAGCTCTGAGGTGCCGTTACCACTGCAGCGCGCGCGCTTCCTTCGTCTTTTAAAGGCTCCTGGAACTTAGTAACTGTCAATCAACTACAAAGCCACGCCCCCAGAAACACACGACCACTACCACTGGCTCCGCCCCAAAGGATGCTGTAAGGGTCCCATAAACACTTCGTGTAATTTATTGTTTATTAATTATTGTTTTTTATTATTTAAAAAAGTCACAATAAGATCACCTTTCTTACACATTTAGATTTTCCTAAAAGCTCAGACATCATTCCGTTACATTTAATTCGATTTAAATGTTTTTTTCAGTTTTTTAAATTAATATTTAAATATTCATAGTTCTACTCAAATCATTTTTATTCACATAGCGCTTTTAACATGGGGCATTGTTTTATACAGATAATGTGAAAAGAAAGAATGAATAAGATTGTTCTTTATAAGTGTAAGTTTGTCCCTATATTTATATAATATAATATAATATACTGTATATTTACTAATAACATATTGTACTAACAATACTGTAGTTAAAAACTTAATAATTAATTATTGTATTTAATGTTTTCTTTCCATTTTTTTAAAAGTTGTTTATATATATATA
>MU575040.1:4601365-4624455 GCA_024362625.1 Silurus asotus | reverse complement strand
TATATATATATATATATATATATATATATATATATATATACATACATACATACATACATACATACATACATACACAAGCTTTTTTCATGTTTCTGTGAATAAACTACTACTTTAAATGTAAAAAAATTACCTCAAAATGTGTACATTATTATAAATGTCATCAACAGCTTTGGACTAATCCCAATTGAGAATATAGAATATAGAGAATATATGACAGTGAAAGACAATACAAATCAGGCATACATACATACATACATACATACATACACAAGCTTTTTTCATGTTTCTGTGAATAAACTACTACTTTAAATGTAAAAAAATTACCTCAAAATGTGTACATTATTATAAATGTCATCAACAGCTTTGGACTAATCCCAATTGAGAATATAGAATATAGAGAATATATGACAGTGAAAGGCAATACAAATCAGGCTATATTTGGAATCCTAAGCAATGTAATCTGTATAAGCTTCAACAAACAGTGTTGCCTTGTGAACGTGAAAAAACACACCCTGTGTCAGTGCTGACGCCATGTCACACATGCACAATATGCACATACCAAGTTACTATGTGCCCAAGCTTTATTACCAAATATAACTCTATACCTATATAATTATGCCCTACTGACCGATGAATATTTCCTTTCTTTTTAATTTCCTTGCCTCTAGACAATAAGTGATCAGAGGTAGAGTTACTTCACTTGCTTTTATTCTGGTGTGTAGAAGAACAAGAAGTTCTGCTCCAAACTATTAATTCAGTCAGTTGTGAGAGACGATAATAAAAAGTACAGCTCACCACCCATGCCACCGAAACAGTCACATGTAGGTGTGTTTGTGTATTTAGCAAGGACATTAGCACATTCTGTGACAGGTTTTTTTATTTTTTACACAAATCAATATCACAAAAGGGTGTAATTGTTATTAACATTTGTGATCATCAACATTTAAACAGTTTTTGCCTGCTTGTTTAAATAATATATATAAAACCAAACAAATATATTTTTTATTATATTGATGATTTGCCACAAATTAAATAAATGAAAAAATGTAATTAAATATTGTACATTTATTAGACCCCATTTAGGTGATACAGATGGTTATGTTGTCAACACATTTTTATCTCCATCCTTTATTGCTCTAACTTGCAGCACATCCTTCCCAGCTCGGTCCCTCTGCCTGGCCAATCGGTACAAATCCTTTTCTCCTTCGTTAGTGTCCAACCTCTCATACAGCTCCTCGTATGCCTTTTCCTCGGCTTTCGCCACATCCCTCTTCACCTGCTGCCGCATCTCCTTGTACTCCTGTCTACTTTTCTCATCACCCTGATGATCCCAATTCTGTTTTGCCAACCTCTTTCTCCTTACACTCTCCTGCACTCTCTCATTCTACCACCACGTCTCTTTGTCTTCCTTTCTATTTCCAGATATTAAACCAAGTATCTTTCTAGCTGTCTCCCTCATCACTCCTGCAGTAGTTGCCCAATCATCCAGCACCTCTTCACCACCACAGAGCCGCTGTCTGACCTCTTCCCTGAACCTCACACTACAGTCTTCCTTCTTCAGTTTCCACCATCTTATTTTTCTTTCAGTCCTCACTCTCCTCCTCTTCTTCAAAACCATCCTACAGACTGGTACATTTAACTCACTTTTAACAAAAACCCACCAATTCATCTCAACAAAATGTAATGCTTCACAATAAAAAAACATTTGTAGTGAATTGTTGGCCTTCTGGAAAGTATGTTAATTTACTGTAAATGTACTCAGTACTTGGTAGGGGCTCCTTTTGCTTTAATTACTATGAAAATTATATGAAAAGAGGACTTTGGACCACTGGGCAACAGTCCAGTTCTTCTTTTCTGTAGCCCAGTTAAGATGCCGCTCTGACGTTGTCTGTGGTTCAGTAGTGGCTTAACAAGAGGAATATAACAACTGTAGCCAAATTCCTTGACACGTCAGTGTGTGGTGACTCTTAATGCCTTGACCTCAGCCTCAGTCCATTTCTTGTGAAGTTCACACAAATTCTTGAATCGATTTTGCTTGACGAGCCTCTCAAGGCTGCATTTCTCTCAGTTGGTTGTGCATCTTTTTCTTTCACACTTTTTCCTTCCACCCAACTGTTTGTTAACATGCTTGGATACACCACTCTGTGAACAGCAAGCTTCTTTGGCAATAAACGTTTGTGGCTTCCCTCGTTGTGAACGGTGTCAACAATTGTCTTTTAAGCAACAGTCAGATCAGCAGTCTTCCCGATGATTATGTAGCCTGAACCAGACTAAGAGAACATTTTGAAGGCTCAGGAAACCTTTGCAGGTGTTTTGAGTTGATTAGTTGATTGGCATGTCACCATATTCAAATTTTGTGAACTGGTGGGTTTTTGTTAAATGTGAGCCAAAATCATCACAATTAAAAGAACTTAAAAAACTTCAGTCTGTGCATTGAATTTATTTAATATACAAGTTTCACAATTTAAGTTATTACTGAAATTTGAGTTATTACATTTGAGAATTACTGAAATAAATAAACTTTTCCAAAACATTCTAATTTTATATAATTTTATACAAGGCCGGAAAGGGCTACGGGGAAATTGCCAAGCAGCTTGGTGAAAAAAGATGTGTCCAAACTTTTGGTCTGTACTGTATATATATATATATATATATATNNGACCTCAAACAGGTGCATCTAATTTAGGATAATAAATGTAGTGGAGGTGGACATTTTAAAGACAGACTAACAGGTCTTTGAGGGTCAGAATTCTAGCTGATAGACAGGTGTTCAAATACTTATTTGCAGCTGTATCATACAAATAAATAGTTTAAAAATAAACAACACAATTTCAGACCCCTTCATGATTTCTAAGTGGGAGAACTTGCAAAATAGCAGGGTGTTCAAATACTTATTTTCCTATGTGTGTGTGTGTGTGTGTGTGTGTGTGTGTGTGTGTGTGTGTGTGTGTGTGTGTGTGTGTGTTGCTGCTTGCACTTCAGGTAGCTATGAAATAGCAATGAAATATTTTAATCTATTTTACAGCCAGTAATCAGATCAAGATTACTGTTACTGTTGAGAAGGAAGTAACTGGTCATTTGCAAACATACTGAATGTTAGCTGATGCAAGAGTTTATCATATAGTTCGGGAAAACAAACTTTATTTAAGAAGGTAAATTCAAATGTCAAATTGTTCAATTGAGATTTGCCTCCATGATTTGTTGTTGCCATTATTGTTAAAACTGAATGTATCTTTAGCACAACATTTGTAAATCTTAGTTTTATAACCTGTCTGCTTTCTAAACTCTTTACATTCTCAGGAAATAAGAAGTGTGCACTAAATTCCATTCTTTGGTTTATTAAATTACACGTTTCAGATGAATCAAATGAATCACAACTCACATGACCATTTTATTACTTGTGTATTATAACTGCTATTAATTCCATTGTTTGAGTTTCAATCTATTTTGGCTTATAACAGCCAATGAATATGCAACCCACTCCTGAACAAGATTTTTATCCAGGTTCTCGCTATAGGTATAAAAAAAGGCTTAACACACAGCACTAACGGTGTAAACATATAGAAAGGCCTCGTTTTTGAAGTTGGAAGTCTCCAGTTTGGAAAAGCGAGAGGAAAAACAGGAATTATTCAATCTTCAGACTTCAGCTGTGTTCCGAAATCCCGTCTTCCTTTCCTTCATCCGTCCATTTCCTGTAGCTGCATGTGCATCCTGTCGTTCGCATTTTCCCCTTTTTCCATCTAATGCCAGTGTGTGTGCACTTTTTTCAGCCAGACCAAACAGAAACTAGTCAAAAACGCCAAACATGCGTCAACACCCGTGGCCTTATTTGCATGAATAACCGAAATGATTTTTTTTTTGTAAGTATTTAAAAAATAAGGTTTTGGCTCATGGTAATTTTATTAGATACCAATCAGTGTTTACATTAATATCTTATTAATAAATCAGTGTGTTAAGAGAGACTTTTCACATAAACTTAGACTCTTGTGAAAAGATCATTGTGTGTAATAAGACCTGGATGGACTATGAATACTTAACTACATTTGAAGGGAAATGTTTTTAGTATTTTACTCAAGTTAAAGTTTAAATGGAGCACTTTTACTGGTGTAAAATCTTACCTTGTGCTTACCGACTTATCCTCAAGTACATGATTTGTGTACTTTGTCTACCACTGCTAAAGAGAATGCTTCTGCTTCAGGGTCTTGCTCTACAGTTGCATGTCCAATAAGCATGGTTTACCTTTAGGTAACTGTTTTGTCTAGTTTTAGTCGTGCATCTTCTCAAAGACCTTGTCCTTTTGCAAGTTTAAATTATATAATGGATAGATGTAAGTGTTTGTGTAGGTTCAGTAAGCATTTGACCTTTAACTGGAATGGTAATACCTTTGTTTGACATTTTTAATCTTTATACACTGTGTTTTACATTCATCTCCTCTGCTGAACACTGTCCTTTATATATAGCTATGTATATATATCAGTTGGCGAGCGTGTGGCATGGCATATCTTCAATCTTGACCTTTATACCTAATCTCATATATATTTTTTTCAAATCAAGACATCAGTATAAAGAATCAAGACTCACTTGAAAGACAGAGTTGCACCTGAAAATGTATTTGGATTGTTCTCATCTACACAGTGTCGCGGTTTTCTCAGTAATAATAATACATTTTATTTATAGGCCCCTTAAATACCACTCAAGGACACCTTACATCACAAACACACAACAGTTTAAAATAACAAAACACTATACAACCAGAAAGATGTACAAATATAACATCAATGATATGCCTGCCTGAAATATGTGTTTTTAAACAAGATATTAAAATAGAGACAAAGTTTCTGTTGCAGGTATCAAGAGGAAGTAAATTCCACACGTATTGCGGAGCGTAGCTAAAAGCTCAAAATCCCATAGTTAAACTCATACGAGAAAGAACTGTTGGATGAGGTCTAAGTGTTGGACTTTGATCTAAGTGTTTATTAGTCGATGCTCGTTCAGTGAACACACACTGCTCATTTCTCTTATTACATCACAGAGTTTGTTCCTGGATAAAGAAGTTGAAAATTTTTTTCCACACTAACATTTCCTGGTTAATGGTCAATAAATCAAAGTATTCATCTAATGATTGTTTTAGAGCTACAAAAGCTCCATGTATGTCCACAGTGACATTTTACAATTTTCTGTACGTAAATGTAAATTAAAACATTTTTACTTTTCTAATTTTGCTAACAAAAGAAAAGGTTTCCTAATGGATTTTTTATTGTGGAATTTGTATGTCTGAAGCTGCTTTGTGCTCATGGCTGTTAATAGAAGTGCTATACAAATACAATTATAATAAATTACGAAAATATTTTTATATAAATAGAAAAAATATAAAGCGAATTATGATGTGTTTTAGTGCCACATTAAAAAATGTCTTTAAAAAAATCAAAGATTGCAAAAATAAAGTCACGATGTGAGCAAATTTCAAAAGTCTAAATTATGAGAATAAAGCCAGAATATTTTGCAATTACAGTCAAAATTACAGGATTTAAGTCGTAGAATTACGAGAATAAAGTCAAATTTATGAGAATAAAGTACAAATATTTTGAAAGTAAAGTCGTAGCAGATTAAAGTGGTTATATTTTGATAATCACAGAATTACGAGAAACGTTTTGCTGTTTTGCATAGTTAAGATTAGCTATAAAAAACTTTTTATCTTTTATCACATCAGCACAGGGTTATAATTAGTAAACATACACTGCAACGGTTATGTAGGAAACATAATTTATTCCAAAGAAAAACATGAGACAGACATTGAGGAAATTGGCTCTTTTGTGCAGCCTGAAATGGCGACTAGTGGCGACTCCAAGGATATCGCTGTTTACATTTGCCTTATATTTGAAGATAAGTTGTTGTTCGAGAGACTATGAGGATGATGATGATGATCATGGAAATCAACCCTGAAGAAGACAATGTCACGCTTAACCTGACGTCACATATGGACTTTATTCTCGTACTGCTGTTATTTTATTCTGGTAATTATGACATAAGTCTTAAAATATTTCGACTTGATTCTTATAAGTTTGACTATTTTCTTAAAATATTACAAATGTATTCACATATTGCAACTTTTTTCTTTTTTCTTTTCTTTTTTGCAGTAATCCGTAAAATGTTATTAATTTTAACGTGGCACTAAAATGCCGTCGTAGCTAATACCTCTAATTCTAAAAGTAATCTTTATTATTATACTAGCAATATAATAACATTATAATTACAGGTTCATTTTCTTCATTTCAGGATTTTGTGGCAGTGAAACTGGAAAACGGACAAACTGGGGACTCTCAGTCCAAAAGTCCAGGCTCCAGCTGCAGAGTGATCCATTAAAAACCCAGCAGGGACCTGCTGAGGAATGATGGCACTGAATGCTGAAGTGAAGTAATATGAACAGCAAACGTAGGTGTTCTGATCCAGGTAGCTGAGGGGTCAAATGGAGTGTGGTGGAAATAGCATCGTCAGTGGAGCGGTTAGGGCGATATGTGAACTGCAGTGGTTAAGGGGGAATTGCAGGGTCTTTATATACTTCAGGACAAGCTTCCTGAAGCACTTCATTAGAAGAGGGACGGGTCGGTAGGCTTGAATCTGAAAACTTCTTTGGCAGGAGAACAAAGATGGTGGCCTTGAAACGTGTCGAAATGCATTCCATGGTTTCTTCGGGATATATGTTTCCAGTTAAATCAGTCATGTCTGTAACAAACTATGTTGAATTGATCACTTAATAAATGTAATTGTTTGTGGGAGCACTCGGCATCTAAAAATAAATTCAGATACGTGGAATGGATATTAATCAGCTTGCTCTGCGTGTATGTGCGCATTTTTCCTCTAGGTCCAGTCCAGCTGAGTGTGAGGTGATGGACAAACAGCTGTTATATAAACATCTTTAACGGTTTGATGGTTTTCAAACAGCAACAGGACATGCTGCGAATCCTCACTTAACCTCCTGCACTGAATTCAGGGACATGAGGGGTTACTGCAGGTCACCTCCGAATACACAGCAGTTCTAAAGAGCCTCAATGAATCGTCAAAAATGGCAGAAATGTTTTTTTTCTTTGAGACGGTGTAACTTTTGAAGGAGTTTCCAGTGTCTGCGCTTTGTAACAGTCAGAGGTAAAGTCCTTTATGATTTTTAACATTGTTGGTTCCAGACTAGCAAAAGATGGCGAGTGAACTGTTTTTTTTTTTTTTTTGTCTGTGTAGCATTGAGAAAAACAGAAAGAGGTGGAGGGAGAGAATTATAGTGAAAACAGGAACTAACTAGTTTTTCTGGCTTTCAACAACATTAAATGTAATTATAAATGTATAAAAAAAATCCACTGTCTGATCAATCTACTGTTTGATCTATCGTCTGATCAAAGGTATTTTGATTAGATTGTATAAAAAATCAAATTTTATAAAGGATAGCACAATTTTCTCTTTTTAGATGGAAATATGAGATCTGATCCTTCTCAGGGATCCACAGTTTCAAGTTTAATCCTATCGCGCTTTTCACAATGGACATTGTCTTAAAGCAGCTGGAGAGAATTTAAGAATTAAAGGGTATGATGTGTGTTTATCCCTGCTTTTGTTTCTGCTGAAGATGTATGATGTTTTCTAACTCAGATTTCTCCTTGTTAGGTACCGCTGATACGTATGAAAACACTATTTCAGGCTTTCACATATTTATAGAAACACTTGTCATGTCTGAATTAATCGATGGTTATGGTATTCTTAGTGGCGGGACTTTATCTATACTATATGGATATAAGAATTGGGACACCTGGTGTGCTTCCCCCTTTTTTGAGACACACAATTGTATAGGATGTCTATAAATAGAATTAGCATGACATTTTCCTTCACTTGAAATAGGAGACCCAAACCTGTTCCAGCATAACAATGCTCCTGTGCACACTGCCACACTGCTATAGAGCCCTTAACTCAACCCTGACTGCTCCCCAGGCTTCCTCACCTCACCTACATCAGTACCTGACTTTACTAACACCTTTCACCAATCTCCACAAGCACACTTCAAAATCTAGTGGAACATCTACCCAGAAGAGTGAAGGTTATTCTAACTGGACTGAATGTGAAATAGGATGTTCAGAAAGCATCTAAACAATAAAAGCAAAATGAATCTTATGATCTGGTGTCCACAAACTTTTGTCGAGGAGTAAAAACCATTACATCGTTCATAAGTACACAAGAACAGCAGATGCTTCTGTGTGAGTTTGAGATATATTTCTCTCACTGTGGCTGAACTGTACAAAAGTCAAATAAAGTTTATTTCTATAGCGTTTTCACAACAGACATTGTCTAAAAGCAGCTTTACAGAAATCAACAGTCAAGGTGAATGGTGTGTATTTATCCCTGATGAGCAGCCGTGGCGACTGTGGCAAGGAAAAACTCCCTTAGATGTTATGAGGAAGAAACCTTGAGAGGAACCAGACTCAAAAGGGGTGACATCAAGAGTTTGATCATTAATCTTTCAACAATACAGAACACTGGAGAGTGAGAACTAACATGAGCACTGGAGTATAAGATTATAAGTAATGTTCTTTTTACAGTCTTAAACAGTCTTTGTGGTTATAAAACTAGGACATCAACATGTGTGATCATCACAGATCCAGCATCAGCTTCTCCATACCAGAGCCTTTAAACACTCCAGGAGGTCCAGTGTCAAAACTCCACACATGTAGGGGGATCCAATTGGAACTGGTACGTCTCTAGATGGTTCGGGATGTTTGCGAGTACGGCATCTACTTCTTACTCCTGGACAACTTTTACATAAAAATATCAAATCACAAATTCAGTCCAACCACCTTTAATATTTATACGGTGACTGCACTTTCTTTGGAAGTAAGAAGTATTTAAACTTGCTAAACTTGCTACAAAGCCCTGTCTTTATATATTTGATGTCAAAATGAGCCATTAACAAGGAAAAAAGTGTGTTTGTGCGCAAGTGTGTGTGTGTGTGTGTGTGTGTGTGTGTGTGTGTGTGTTTGCGTCAGTCAGAGACATCTCAGGAAACACCACAGGATGAATTCCAACTCTGCACACTTTTCAACTGCTCCAAAGCCAAAATAAACCAACAAAAAAAAAAACGCTCTTATCTACTTCCTGCTTTGGTGAATGACGCGCAGAGCAGAAAACGAACACAACTATGTACATTTAAAAAAACAAACAAAAAAAACATATATTGTATCTCACAAAAGATAAGTAAATCCACATCCCTCACATTTGAGTAATCATTTTGGTATCTCAAGGGACAATACTGTAAAAATGAAACTTGGATATATTTTAAAGTAGAAAACAAGTGCAGCTTGTATAGCAGTACAGAGTTTTTGTTCTCTGAAAATAACAACATACAGGGAGTATTGTCAAAATGGCTGGCAACAAAAGTGAGTACGCCTCACATGTCAAAACTATGTTCAAAGTGTCAATATTTTGCGTGAGCACCATCGTTATCCAGCACTGCTTTTATCCTCCTGGGCATGAAATTCACCAGAGCTGCACAGGTTGTTGCTGGAATCCTCTCCCACTGCTCTATAATGACATCATGGCGCTGCTGGATGTTAGACGCATGGCGCTTCTTCGCCAACCGGGATGCCTACAGGTGCACAATAGGGTTCAGGTCTGGAGACATCAGCAACCTTTACCTTCAGCTAGGCAGTTTTCATCTTGGCACTGTGTTTGGGGTTGTTATTATGTTGGAAAACTGACGTTCAGCCCAGTTTCTGAATGGAGGGCATCATGTTCTGCTTCAGAAGGTCACAGTACATGTTGGAATCCATGTTTTCCTCAATACAGCTCCCCCAGTACAAGCAGCACTCATGCAGCCCTAGAACATGATGCTACCATCACCATGCTTGACTGTAGGCAAAACACAATTTTCTTGGTATTTCTGACCAGGGCGTTGCCACATGTGCTGGACAACATCTGAGCCAAACAAGTTAATCTTAGTCTCATTAGACCACTGGACAGGTTGTCTTTAACAGACTGTTTGAGCACTGACAAGTGGACCTTCTGCTTCTGCAACCTCTAAAGCAATGCTGCAGCACTCATGCATCTGTTTTTTTGTTTTTGTATTAAGACAGATTCTGCACCTGATGCACAGCACGAGGACTCAACTTCTTTGATCGACCCTTGCGAGGCCTGTTATGAGCGGAACCCGACATGTACATGACGTACAGCTGTTATCACTTAGGGTGTACTCACTTTTGTTGCTAGCTATTTTGACAATAATGGCTGTATGTTGAGTTATTTTACAGACAGTCAATCT
The DNA here is from genome assembly GCA_024362625.1 of Silurus asotus. Lineage (NCBI taxonomy): Eukaryota > Metazoa > Chordata > Actinopteri > Siluriformes > Siluridae > Silurus > Silurus asotus. Next base: position 4,614,164 of record MU575040.1, on the reverse strand, counting down.
ACACTGCTATACAAGCTACACATTGACTTCTCTGAAATATATCATTTCTATAGTATTGTCCCTTTAAGAAGATCTAATAAAATGGTTGCTGAAATGTGAAGGGTGTACTCACTTTTATAAGATGCTGTAAATGATATTGGATTGAAACAAAAGCAGGTGTCGTAATTCTTTGCATACTTGCCTTTTATTACTATTCCTAATCTCCATATGCTAACATCACTGTGTCAACATCCTGTAGTGAAGAACCTGAGCTGATTCCAGATACGCTCACCTCGTCTCCCATATGGCATCAGTGCAGTGCTGTGTTTTAATATGCCTCATTCAGCTAGTAACACTGTGTCTGGTCACTTTTAAATGTAGCTGCAGTTGGTTTTTATTTTCTTTATCACTTTTTTGCCATCAGTGTCTCATATTTATATTACAGTGAATAACGAAGACACGTCTGATCTCTTGTGAGGGGGATTTAAAATTGTAAAATAGAAATGTGAACACTGATGTTATGCATGACATTAATTAAGAGCGAGTGTTTGGGACTCCAGTTTGGTCTCAAGGCATGTTTTTGTACATCAGATTAATGACGCTACTGTAAAGACTTTACCTCCAAATAAAACCTGATATTGATATTAATTCTGTCCCACTTTCACTAACATTGGACTTCATCTGGACCCCATTAAGACTCAATTGAACTCAATTTAGAGTAGTCTGGTTCTTCACACTAAACACATCATCACACTGACCAACTGATCACAATGAATGTTCTTCTTGGACTGTGTGTGTGTTTGGAGGATTAGGGGTTAAACTGGAAGGTGAAAGCTTATATTTTTGTGTTCGTAAAACTCGGGGAACTTCGCCGTTGTGTGCTCTTCAGGAATTCAATAAAAGAGCTTGAAATTGCTCTATTAAAAGGATCACAAGCAGAAAATAGTGAAAGATGAAAAGATGAATTTAGATCAGGATGAGGAAAAAGAAAGATGTTAAAAATGAAGGGAGGAAAAAGAGAGATGAAGAGGTAGAGAGTTTGAGGTAGTGTGGTTGTGATGAAGCCCATCGCCATTTCATTTTTTCTTTTCTCGCCGTTTGTTTTGGTTCTGATAACAGTGCCTTCCTCCACATCTGTGGTGTGTATGTGTGTGTGTGTGTCAGATAGAGGACAATGTAAGGAAACAGGAATGAGGCAACTTGCAGGTGACTGTGAATCAGCTGTCTTTCTCTTTCACTCTGTCTCACAATCTCTCTCTCTCTCTCTCTTCCTTAAACTCTCTGTGTCTCAATTCAGTTCAGGTTTCTTTATTGGCATGACAGAAAAAAAAAAAACATTTTACATTGTCAAAGCATTAAGAAAAACACACAAAAAAATGATTTGGAACATCTTAAAAACATCGAAAACCACTAGCCAATGTACAGCAATAAAACTAGAACTAATAAAATTATATAAATTATATTCAAGAAAACAAAACAAACAAACAAAAAAAAAAACCCCAGAGAAGTCATGTGCAAAATCCTGAAGTTACAGTTGAAACAGTATCTACATGTAATGGATTTTGAGGTTTTTATTGGTTGGTTGTGTCTTGGTTGCTCTTCAGGAGATGGCAAGATGGCAAATCTGAAACTCTCTCCCTTAGTCTCTCTCTCTCTCTTTCTCTTTCTGTCTCTCCCTTGTGCATTGTGTTGGTGAAGACCTAGCTTTGTAGAAACTGTGTTAATAATTTGTTATAGTATGTGTTATATTATTATTATATACAGTTTTGTTTTTACCATATTTGTAAAATGTCTTTTCCAGCATGAACAGTGCAGAACATGGTTGAGCTGATTGTGATGTTCTGCTGCAGCTGTACATTTTGACAAAACACACACATCATTGGTGGTGGTGGTGGTATTTGGGGGGGTTAGATGGGTATTGTGGTAAAAAATCCCACAAACAAATTAAGTAAATGTGATTGTGTGACTCTGCAGTAAAACGGTTTGAAATATAAATATAAAAGTTATGGATTTGCTTCATTTTGAGGTCACATTCCTCCCTAGTGTGCACTACAAGGTCACATCAAATGTACATCCAAACGAGCTGTTATATAATGACACCATCTCTCCTGCTGTTTGTGTGCGTGTGTTTTCACTGATAGTGTGAGTGAAGCGACCTCGGGCACCCGAGGGCTTTTAGACGTAGCATCTGGTGTATGTTGCGCAAAGTGTATTACAGTCCAGTGTAAAAGTTTGTGCACCCCCTAAATGACAAACATGAGCATTCAGCCAACTTCCTTTAAGATAGAAGACAAAATCTGTATACGCATTTTATTTTGATAAAGAAAAACAATAATCTAACTGGTGTACATTTTCTTTTTCTGTCTCGTGTCCATACCTTTTACTCAGTTGCTTTAGAGCATTTCCTGAATCATTCTTAAAATATACCACAAAAGGATTACGTGCAAAAACATGTACCTTTTCTTTGTTTTATAAATCCTCTGTTCATCCCTAAAAAGTATTTGAGAACAAAGACAAAAGAACTCGTCATTTTAATGCCAAACAAGATCATCCACATGATTAGTGATGCTGTCAAAATACCAGTGCACGCTTTCTGTATTTCCTGATGCTTGGATTACAAAAACTGTGACAAGGCTGTCACAAGGCTGAATTTCTTCAGTATGTTCATATATTAATGAATGTGGGATTTTTTGTTGCTGGACAGGATTCATACTTTTACTGTAATGTACTACTCTTCGTTTGTTTCCTGGTTGTTCATCTATTTTCAAAAATTTTAATTTTGTGTGTTGCTGTCTGTATGCGCTCGACATTCAAAGGTTCCTGAGATTGACCTTTGGCCTATCTTGAATTGATCTATTGTGAAGATGATCTAAAGACAATTCATAACATATACTATATATATATATATATATATATATATAAATGTGAAGAAGAGAATCTTTACAGACGAAGACTACTGGTTTAACTATTTAGCATTCAATGCCTTATGCAGTGAACTGATGCCTGGATGTTATGAGGGTTGAGATTATTCAGGTGAGAACCAGTATAATATATTTTGATCATGACATCAACAATTGATAATGTAGGAAACAGCACACAAGTGTACACAATTCAATCAATAAAATTAATTCAAATGCAAAGCCTTCGTAATTTGTACAAAGCGAAGGGAAATTGCTTTTATGATGTGCCTGAGTGACTACATGACTAAAGGCTTTAGAATTTTATTTCTGCCCAGAGAAACTTTTCAAAGCAACTGAGGAAAAACTGTACAATGTTCTCTCCCTACAGTCTGGAGACCCAGAGTCAGGGTTGAATCAGAAGTACCAGTCTTTTAACAGAGATTGTCAGTGATGCGTATAAAAAATGGACTGTAACTAATCCTCCGTTTGGAAGCTCAAACTAGCTTCCCCTTTTCTTTTCCCTTGCGTTTTTTTTTTTTGTTATCCTGTATCATGACTCACATTTCCTGTTAATAGAATTTCCAACATATCTTAGTGTACAAACATGTGCAATAATATAATTACAAAAGTAAAAAAACAAAACAAAAAACAAACAAACCTTATTTCTCTTCTTTGTGTAAATGACATCACTACTGTAAACATTTTTGGCTTCTAATCATGTACATGTTGATGAGTTACAGCTGTTTTATAAATCGTATTGAACAGCATTTATTTAAATTACTCTGAAATGCAACGATCATTTTGTGAAACTCAACCTCGTCTTAAAAAGAACAAATCTATACGAAAGTTGTTCACTTAAAAGTCATGGCACCCTGTCAAATAAGGAAGGTGCTCACCATTTAGACATCGTTTTTGCCCTTTCCAGCTCTTTTGGAGTTTCGGTGTGTGTGTGTGTGTATATGACTAAAACATATTTGACTGATTGGGAAATGGGCAAGAAAACATTTAACTATTTCTTGACTTAAGGAAATCACGCTGAGCCTGCTCAGAAAAAATGATAAAATCTTTCACTAAAATAATAGGGAACATGGAGTAACCTCTCATCAGGATCGTTTCAGACGAGTGTGTGAGCTGAAACTAAATGAGAGAATGAGGAGAAACAGGTTTGGTACATTAAAGATATCTGTACACAATGCACAAAGCTCTAAAACACATTTTTTCCCAGAAGCGTTTCAGCACACAAGACTGTGATGATATAATGATTGTTTATAAATGTGGGTTTAATGTTTTAATTAGCGATGAATTGCTTTGCAATTAAAATGTGCGATCATGTAAAAAAAAATTCGTTCACTGAACTAAAGTCACAGAATTACATGGTAAAAAAAAAAAAAAAAAAAGTCACAAAAGAATTTGGACACCTGACATTTTCAGCCATATGTGGTTCTTCCCCACATGCCTGAACTTGAACTAAACAATCCAAAACTTCTCCAGCATGACAATGCCCCTGTGCACAAAACCAGCTTCATGTAGATAAGGGGGTTGGAGAGTAAGATCTTTAGTGGTCTGCTATAGAGCTCCGACCTCGACCTTATTGACTTTACTGACACACTTGTGTCTAAAAGAATCTCCACAAGTACACTACAAAATCTAAATCGTCCCAGAAAAGTGGAAATTATTAGAACAGCATGTAGGGATTAAATGTGGAATGGGATGTTGAAAAAGCATATACAGTACCGATCTTATGCGCAGGTGTCCACAAGCTTATGTATACTATATGGACAAAAGTTTGTGGACACCTGCGCATAAGATTTGTATGAGTAGTTCATTTTATTCTTACCAGTTTGACTAAAACGCAAACACCAGCAAATATTTGTGTGTCCAACAGCATAATGTGATTAACTACAGTGTGTAACGTTTCTCTTTTTAACGTAACCTGCCTACAATTGTACAAGATATGCAAAAAAAAAACAAAAAACTAATAAAATAAAAAAACGACCATGAGCCAAACTACAAAGAGAAGTCAGACAGAAGCAGAACAGCCCTGGATCCCAATGGAATTGGTTTATAAAGTTCTATGTCAAGTTCCAAAGATTTCTTTTGTTTAAAGTGATGTGGAAAGCTCAGCAGAGTGAAGGTGAGGGGGTAGGATCTGTGGTGCTGATGATAAAGGTGTTATTGTGGTGTAAGGTTACACAGTGGCTCGGGCTGCCTGAAAACGCACGCTGACCACAATCAGGAGCTTTGTTTCCTCGCGCACTCCTCCATCTTGGCCTGATCAGATGGAGGAATGATGTTACAGGAAGCCGCCTGTCCATCAGCAGAGTTTCTCTTCACTTTCTGTTCGACTGCGCACCTGAAGATGAGGACAGAGAGGACAGGGGGACTTACAACCGGCTGATATCTCACACGCGTTGAATTTCCATGTATAAATAACACTTCAAATTGATTTAAATAAATTGTCTAAGTATAATTTAATGTGTGAATGAAAAAGAAGCATAGACAAATAGTAAATAGAGATCAGTTTTCCATGTGACTGAGCGGAACACACTTTTTGTGTCATTTCTATGTTTTCATCTTGCAAGCTACAGTATAAAAGCAGTGGCAGTAGATCAATAAACCTATTTAAAATCACACATTTAGCTAAAACGTGACACAGGCATTGATCTATGAGCTCCACGTTTTTTTTTGTTTTTTTAACTACTTTTTACATGAGTTCTAACTGACCTCTGGATGACCTATTTGACCCCCATATAAACTAAAAATATAAAATCTGACCTTCATGTGGCCTGCAGATGACCTTTTTGAACTCTATGTGACCTCTAGATCAGTGCTCCCCAACCCCATTATTATCTGATTCTGAATGATGTTTTATTTTGGAAAATGACTGGATTCTCTCCTAAACATCTGTCTATGACTCACTCTTGATGCATGTCGAGATGCCGCGGTCACATGTCTTACCTCCATCCGCTACCTTCTTAAAGGGGCTGCTCCGGCCGCTAACACACAATACATTACCGCTAAATTGAAACCCCAAAGCTAGCAAAATGAACAAAAAAATAAATAACACAGTGGATTCACGTTTATTATTATATTTAGAAAAGACCAGTTTTTACGCCGGTCGTATCTTTTTATTTTGTTGTATTTATCCGCCACACCTTTAAGGCCGGGCCGTGAAAATATTGTCTGACATTAAACCGGTCCGTGGCACAAAAAAGTTTGGGGACCGCTGCTCTAGATGACCTACCTGACCCCTATGTGTCCTGCAGATTAACTTTTTGACCGCTTTTGTGACCTCTGTCTGACCCCTCTATAAGGCATCTTGATAAACTACCTGGTCCCTATGTGACCCCCTATATAACCTATCCAACCCCATCTGACCTCTATGTGACCCCATGTGACCTCTAGATGACCTATCTGACCCTTGTGTGACATGTAGATAAACTTTTTTACTCATTTTGTGACCTCTGTCTAACCCCTTTGTGGTGTCTTACCAGACCCCCGTTTGACCTATCCGACCCTTATGAGACCTCTAGATGACTTATAAGGCCCCCTATGTGACCCCACGTGACCTCTAGATGACCCATTTTAACCTTAGGAAAACTGTAGATTAACATTCTGACTTGATTCTGAGAGTACCTCAGTTTTAAGTTTAAAAGGTGCTTTGATGGAAGCTGCTAAGGTAAGTAAGTAAGTAAATAAATAAAAAAGTATGTTCACAGAGCCTAATGACCTGTTACTGCTTTAAACAATACTGACTACACATGAAGAGAAACAATTATCTTCTAGTTTTAATCATGAGCAGATGATCACTGATAAATATAAACCACACATATATTACTAGATAACTATAAACCACATATGCTGGATGGATGAAATTAATAAAGTGTCTGTGTAAATAGAACTGTGATGTGCTTTTGTAGTTTAATGCAGGAAATGACAGTACAGATGCATATAAGATTTGCATCTTTTGCAAACAGTGGCCTTGTTCATAACTTCTCAATGGTGCATACACACATATGCACAGACACACACAGACACACACAGACACACACAGACACACACACACTCTTTCCGGTAAGACATTAAGTGAAGGAGCCAGAAAGCAGAGCTGTGCTTTTAAACTGATCTCATCAAGATCGTTTTTTTATCTTGGAAAGTCCATCAGGAGCTGGAGGAGATGTACAAGGGGGCTGTTCAGTGGCCCATGATCTACTGTTTGATCACTACAAGCTTTTACTATTATAAATTAATCATGTCATGCATTGTAGGATTAAACAGTAAAAAATAAAAAAAAAGTGGCAGAAATACAGCTGTTGGTCTATAAAAAAATTCATATGTAGATCAGACTGATTGATATTATCAACTTTGACTTATCCACAGTCTTCTTCTTGCATGTCTTCCCTCACCACATCCATAAACCTCCTTCTTGGCTCTTTTCCTTCTTCCTGGGGGCTCCATCCTCAGCATTCCCCTATCGATATACCCCATGTCCCTCCTCTGCACATGTCCAAACCATCTCAATCTCGCCTCCCTCACAATGTCTCCAAAATGTCCTACATGCACTGTCTCTCTAATAAATAATTTCTAATCCTGTCCATCCTTGTCACTCCCAACAAAAACCTTAACATCTTATATATTTAAAGGACTTTTATACTACTTTACTCACAAATCACTTTATTATAAAAACCACATTTACCGCATTAGGAAGACGCCCATATCCACAGCCAGTTACAGTTATACAGTGGAGGGTTTTTAAGGGTTTTTTGAGGGTTCAGAAGCAGCTTGGTGGTGTTTGGATTTAAACTCACACCCTTCAATGAGAAATCCAACGAATGACCACTTTGCTACCACTTCCTACCCACAATAATAATAATACTGGGTAGAGCCAGCTTCCATTCTCGATGGCATGATGGAGAATATCCACCAGATATGAAACTCATACCTTTGGGATTCTGCTCCATGCTGAGGTGAAAACATCATGCGATTCAACCACAATCCAAAGATATTGTACTGGATTCAGATCTGATGACTGGAAAATCCTATTGAACTGCTCTGGGATGAAATGGATCGCAGGGTCAAAAAGAAATCTTCAACTAATGAAGACAACCTTTGGCAAGAGGCCTGGCAAATTTTTCAGCTGAATGTTTGGAGTAGCTGTTATTAATGCTAAGGGAGAAAAAAAGGAACTAGGTGTCCCCAAACTTTTGATTTTTGTGATTTTTTTAATTAAATGAAGACTACATTTACTGTATATGTTTACAGGGGAGTGGTAGCTCAGTGGTTAAGGTGTTGGGTTTCTAATCGGAAGTTTAGGGTTTTAAAGCCCAGTATCGCCAAGCTGCCACTCTTGGGCCCTAGAGCAAGGCCCTGAACCTTCTGTGCTCCAGGGGTGGCATATTGTGGCCGACCCTGCGCTCTGACCCCAGCTTCTAAGCAAGCTTGGATATGTGAAGAAAGATTTTCATTGTGCTGTAATGTATATGTGACAAATAAAGGCTATTCCATTCTTCTTTTAACCACATATTCTATATACAGATGGTCCTGGAGTTACGATGGTTCGTCTTTGTTTGAAATTGTAAAAACATAAAAAATTTTGCGCAACAGGCACAGGCAGCAGCGCATGGTGTACAACATGTTGGATTTCGGTCCATTTCCAACAGTGTCCTTGTTTTCAAGGACCGGATGTATGGCGAAGAGCGTGTACCATGGGAACAGTTTGTTCGTTTGTACAAAAGAAGTGCGTGCGTATGACCCAATTCTTGAATCTCGGATAACTTGTGAAACCCGGAGCTAAAAAAAAACCCTACTAATTGCAGGAACAGGCTATAATTTCCCCTCTTTAGGCCACTCGGATGTAAAATGCGTAATTGAGTGTCAGTTTCCATAAAAAGATGTGAAAAGGAATGAGTCAGGGATGACATATCAGCCTTAAAATTGGTCAGGGATGAGGTTAATGTAAGCCTTACATATGATTAGCTCTGCACTGAAAGGGCAAATATAAATGTCTCTTTTTTTTGTTAAAAAAAAGAAAATAATAATAATAAAATCTACGTTGCTCCAGTGTGCTATTTATGCTTCTACAAGCAGTGCTAATGTTTTTTTTTTTTTAAATGTCAATGCTTTTATTATTATTTTATTAATAATAATAAAATCTACGTTGCTCCAGTGTGCTATTTATGCTTCTACAAGCAGTGCTAATGTTTTTTTTTTTTAAATGTCAATGCTTGTTGAAAATAGTTTGGTTACTTTGGCAGGAGGAAACAGCAAGTAAAGCTGTATTTCTTCACACCATGTAACTCAAGCTTGAGCTCTGAAACCCAAAGCTCTGTGAACATCACCAAGTACAACCACAAAATTAATGCAGCCAGGAATGCAAATCTTTAACCCAACAAGGAAGTATAGTCTACTGATAATTTTTTAACAATACCTCCAGAGTGATATTTAAAACACACACTTTTCCATCTCAGCTCAGGTTGCTCGCTTTTGTGAACGCCCAGAAACGTACTAATGAGAGAAAATAGCTTTTTTTGACCTTAAGCACTTGACCAACCACCATTTCAACATATCGTTCTTCCATTAACCCAGTTTTTTGTTAATAGACCAGCATATCTAAAAAAATCATCAGGCTTCAGGTGAACACAATTGGCACACAATGCTAAACTGGAGGCTTTATGCTCCTATTAGCCTTAGCAACATTATCCTCATACATTCTGCCAATTAGGGTGTAGTGTATTCTCACTGTGTAATGTGTGTGTGTTGACTCTCTGCAGGATGTGTGTATGTGTGCAGTGTTGTCTCACAGTGTTGCATTTCTTGTTTAGTTTTGTCTTAATGTGTTAAGTGACTTGTGTAGTTCTGTCTCCATGTTATACGTTGCTATGTTACGTCTTGTGTGCAGTTTTGTCTTAATGTGTTACGTTTATCTTGTGTGTAGTTTTAATTCACTGTTATGCGTCTTGTGTTGTGTATGCCTTTTGTTATTGTGTCTCACTGTGTTATGCGTGTCTTGTGTTGTGTGTAGTTTTGTCTCAATGTGTTATGTGTGTCTTGTGTAGCTTTGTCTCACTGTGTGTGTTACTTTGTTAGTTTTTTCTCACTGTGGAGTGTGTGTTTTATGTGTCTTGTCTCACAGCAAGATGTGTGCTATTTTGTGTGTCCTGTCTCACTATGGCATGTGTGTTTTAGTAATATTTGTGGTGTTTACTTAATTCGGGATGTGTTTGTTCTCTCTGTGTGTAGTGTTGTCTCACTGTGTGATGTGCTTGTTGTGTTGTGAGTGCCGTCTCGCTGCGTGATGTGCTAGTTGTGTTGTGAGTGCCGTCTCGATTGGTGATGTGCTTGTTGTGTTGTGAGTGCCCTCTCGCTGTGTGATGTGCTTGTTGTGTTGTGAGTGCCCTCTCACTGTGTGATGTCCTTGTTGTGTTGTGAGTGCTGTCTCGATTTGTGATGTGCTTGTGTTGTGCCGTATCGCTGTGTGATGTGCTTGTTGTGTTGTGAGTGCTGTGTCGATTTGTGATGTGCTTGTGTTGTGCCGTATCGCTGTGTGATGTGCTTGTTGTGTTGTGAGTGCTGTCTTGATTTGTGATGTGCTTGTTGTGTTGCGAGTGCTGTCTCGCTGTGTGATGTGCGTGTTGTGTTGTGAGTGCTGTCTCGATTTGTGATGTGCTTGTGTTGTGCCGTATCGCTGTGTGATGTGCTTGTTGTGTTGTGAGTGCTGTCTCGATTTGTGATGCGCTTGTGTTGTGCCGTATCGCTGTGTGATGTGCTTGTTGTGTTGTGAGTGCTGTCTTGATTTGTGATGTGCTTGTGTTGTGCCATATCGCTGTGTGATGTGCTTGTTGTGTTGTGAGTGCTGTCTTGATTTGTGATGTGCTTGTTGTGTTGTGAGTGCTGTCTCGATTTGTGATGTGCTTGTGTTGTGTTGTGGGTGCCCTCTCACTGTGTGATGTGCGTGTTGTGTTGTGAGTGCCGTCTCACTGTGTGTAGCACTGTTTGCTTTGCTGACACGCTGTTGTGGCTCTTTGGGGGAGAAATGTGGGCCGAGTGGGCGGACTTTGGACAGGACCCCACCTCCTGTGTCATCACCAGCTGAGCGCGGAGTTGTGGTCTGGACAGTGACATCACTGTGGGAAGAGTCAAAGAGAAATGAGAATGGAGCAGCAGATCAGATTCAAATGATCAAGTTTTCTATTCAACATGATATTAATTATACATATTACAATTTTTGATGATTAAGTGTAACTTGAACACAACAAGCCTACAGTAATATATATTTCTTAATTATTTTGTGATACAGCTGAGGGAATTTCCATGTTTCAACCTTCCTGTCCATGTTTACACATGGACAGGAACACATCCAGATGTTTTACCAGTTATTCCATTTGCATAATATTTTGATATTCAAAAACCAACATGCTCCACCATAGTCATGCAACCTGAAGCCTGTAAATAACTTGTATCACTTTTTCAATAGAAAGGATTCTCAGTATAGATCGTTTGCAATTACTGATAGTATTTATTGCATTAGAAGTTTTCCCACATACAGCTTTAAACATGGACTGAGTTCCTTTTCTAATAGTACAAATGCTGATCATTAAAGAGGTAGCTGTTTATGCCACTACTTAATATATAAAATAAAAAGAAATAAATACACTCTGGAGATCAAACTGCAATGTGTGTATATGTACAGGGTTTTACAATAATCACTAAAAGGTGAGGATCATTTTAGTTCAAAGGTAGACACTAAGTTACTGTAAAAACTTTCTTTCGGCTTCTCCCATTAGGGGTCGCCACAGCGGATCATCCGAATTCGTGATCCGCATGTTCGATTTGGCACGTTTTTACGCTGAATGCCCTTCCTAATGCAACCCTCCCCATTTATCAGGACTTGGGACCAGCACTGTCCCAAGTGCACTGGCTTGTGCAACCCTAATGGCTGGGTTAGGTTCCCTGACCGGGAATCGAACCCGGGCTGCGGTGGTGAGAGCGCCGAATCCTAACCTACATGCTTTAATATACGCGATTGTATTCAATGTGTACAAGATTGTAATCTATATTTGTAATACATCGGGTGTCCCATTTATTCAGCCCCAGCTAAGAAAAAAGCAACCTCGGTTTAAAAGACCGATGCCTTGCCACTTGGCCATCACGCCATGACATGCCAGTTCACTTTGACAGTTATGCAAATATTTATTTTTAAGGTTTGTCCTAATTTTTGAAGTAAAAATAAAAGAATATCTGCATGATTTTATACTAAAATACTAAACAGTCAAATCTATTATAGCACTATTTTGTCTGTAAATTAGAATGATGTTCCTTAAATAAAATGCTTATCCTTTATAAATAACGATATAAATAATATATTCTATTAAGAATGTACCATGCGTGCAAACTTCAGACAAATGCCAGCTTTTTGCCGCCAAATCACCTGGTGGTTACTTTATACACAATGGTTCAAGGCACAACATAATGACCACGCTTTATTAATACACTCCTGCACTTTATTATCCGGCTGCTTCGGGTTAATAAGTGGTGGCCATGCCTTATTTTATTAAGAAGTGAAGTCACACACAAAGATTTGTAGCTTTGTAGCATTCAGACATTCCAGTGATCCATCGCTTTATATAAAAGATCATTAGGATCTATATGTGATGCACTTCTACCAGTAGGCTTTTTTTGTCCTGATTCCTAAGACTGTAGTGTTGATTTGAAACCTCTCGGTCTGCCTGTCAACAGCACAGAGGCTAAAGACATAGAGACAGAGTGAGCGGGCCGAGTAGAGATCAATAGGCTCTTTGTTCCAAGGCTTTTTGAAAGGCAAGTCACAGACAAGCCGCATAAAATGCTGAGTCAATGTCCAGTACTCTGTGTGTGTATGTGTGTGTGTATGTGTGTGTGTGTGTGTGTGAAAGAGAGAGAGA
>MU575040.1:4597549-4601335 GCA_024362625.1 Silurus asotus | reverse complement strand
GAGAGAGAGAGAGAGAGAGAGAGAGAGAGAGAGAGAGAGAGAGAGAGAGAGAGCTTAAACTGACTGTTATATTTACAGTTATTTCAAGAGATCAGCTACAGTAATGAGATTGTTAATGTTTTAAACATGAGCTAGAAAACTAGCAGGTGTGTATGTGTGCAAAACTGATAATAGAAGAAAGTTTGTGAATGAGGTAATTATGCAATGCCACCATAAACTGACCAAACTGCTCATAGTTAGTCAATAAAGAAAACCCAAGAAATGAAACTTAGTGCCTCGTTTGAAGTTAAAGGTGTGTGTGTGTGTGTGTCATGAGCAGGAAGTGAGATTTTTATATCAGCAGCGCTGATTTAGTGCCTCGTTTAAAGTTTAAGAAGTGTGTGTGTGTGTCTCATGAGCAGGAAGTGAGATTTATATATCGGCAGCACTGATTTAAACACCCTGTTGCCAAATTATTTACAATCAAGTGTATACACTGAGCACCTTGGAGTGCAACTTTAAGCTTATTATATCCCCATTTCTAAATGGAAAAGATGCAGAAAAGATCCTGAAGAGTGGGCAGGGGAGCACCAATGATTTTTTTTCTGCTTGGATAAAATGGTAGTTCCCGAAGTTCTCCACAGATGACACAGGACTGTCGGATATTGGATGAGTCCAATGAGCATAGTATCATCTGCAAATTTGAGCAGTTTAACAGTTGGGTCACTTAATGTGCAGTTGTTAGGATGGAGGGAGAATAGCAGTGGGGAGAGGACACACCCCTGAGGAGTGCCAGTGCTGACTGTCTGGAAACTGGAGGTAACCCTGCGGAGTGTCACCTGTTGTTTCCTGCCTGTCAGGAAGCTGGTGATCCACTGACAGATGGCAGGAGTTTGTAGTGGAGAATTTCTAGAATTATTGTATTAAAACCTAATTGAAGTTAACAATCAGAATCTGGGCATATGTTTTTGAGCAGTCAATGTGTTGCAGAATGTAGTGAGGCCCATGTTAACTGCGCCATCCACTGATCTGTTTGCTTGGTAGGCAAATTGTAGGGGATCCAGCAGCTGTTCTGTTACATCCGTTAGGTGGGCCAATACCAGCTGCTCAAAGGTTTTCATGAAGACAGATGTCTGAGCGACAGGCCTTAAGTCAGTGATGCAGGGTTTTTTGGGGACCGGGATGATGGTGGAAAGTTAAATGCAGGAGGGGAATTCACACAGCTCCCGTGATCTGTTAAAGATATGGGTGACGATAGGAGTCAGTTGGTCAGCGAGACAGGAGGGGGAGACACCGTCTGGGCTGTGGGCTTTCCTGGTCTTCTGTGTCTGGAAGAGCCGATTCACATCCTCTTCACAAATCGTGAGTGTGACTTGAGTGCTGGGAGGAGTTGTTAGAGGGGTTCCCAGAGGTGTGATGAGGGCAGACAGTGGGCTGGGGTGGATAAGAGGTTTAAAGATATTGTTCTCAAAACTAAAGTAGAAGGTGTTGTGGTAATTAGCCAAGTCTTTGTTTGCTTCAGTGAGGAAGGGTGGTCTCCTGTAGTTTGTGATATCTTGCAGGCCTTTCCACACTGATGCAAGATCGTAAGCAAAAAACCCACTTTTCAGCTATTCAGATTAGCTTCGTTTGGCTATTCTGACCTCCTTTGTCAGTAGGTTCCTGGCCTGCTTATAGAGGGCTTTGTCCTCCCCTCTGTAGGCATCATCCTTAGCATGTCAAAGTTTGGCTCTTAATAAATAGATAAATCTATATATCTATCTAACTATGAACATGCCCCAAAGTTGTCTTATGTTCAAATTAATTTCAGTAAAGATAATAAACAAAATGCTTGAACTATAGCATCATATTTTTATCTGGGCTCAATTATCTCAATTGCCTAAGTAGAGGCACAGAGAACTACCTGTTGGAGATTAAATTCGCTTCGGAGGAATGTTTACTTTCATCTTTACTATTCATTGTTTTAGATGAGGTTGAGGAGCTGGAGAAAAGGAATACTTACTATAAATATTGTCTGCAATCATCATCATCATCATTATTATAAGATTGAGATCCCAATAAAAGCATTACAAGAGTGTTTGTGTGTCACCTGTGTGAGTGAGCGTTCATGTCTGATCCTACTGATCCCTGAGATGAGCGACAAACGGAATCTGGGGGGAAAAAAAAAACGAATATCACAATTCAAATGGAAAGTTTCGCGTTCCCGTATTCCAACACGATAATCAGAGTATTTCAACACAGTATATAATAATCATTAATGAATACCACTGTGTTGTAGAACAAACCGAATATGGCTTATCAAAAACCTTATCAGGCATGTGCGTACTCAAGTACACACAGCCATTTCTCATATCACTGCTCTTATCGTCATACACACAGAAGTGTACGTGGCTGCTTTGTTGCAGAAGTGTAAAGTCTTTAATTATTAGCAATAAAGATTAGAGGCTAAACCCATCAAGGAAAAAGGAGGTAAAGGAAGATGTTGACAACGAATCTACTAATCTACTAATCAACTAATATGAACATACAATTTGAACCAGACAGTAAGTGTCAAATTCTAGCTCATCATAATTAAATTGAGGGGGGTGAAGGGGCTTTTTTGTCACATGTACTTTACAACACAGTGAGATTCTTTCTTCCAATATCCCAACGATGTTAGGAAGCTGGGGTCAGAGTGCAGGGTCAGCCAGGATACAGGGTTAAGGGCCTTGCTTAGGTGCCCAAGAGTGTCAGCTTGGAGATACAGGGAGTTGACCCCCCGACCTTTCGATCAGTAACTCGGAGCATTAACAACTGAGCTACCACTTTTCTAACAGTTCATACACTTTCATTAAAATCCATCCATCCAGCAATCCATCCATCGATCAATCCGTCCGTCTGTCCGTCTATCCACCCATCATTACTTTAATATTTACATTTACATGGCACTGCAAGTTGTATTCTGTATATAACTATGTTTGTGACGAATAAAATCTTAAATCTTAATAGTGGTGAATTGTAGCTTCTACCACTGTAGCAGAAATTTGGAAATCGCAAACCCCTTTAGAGCCTAAACCCCTCTTTTAGAACCATATATTGACATGAAAACTTGAAAAACCTTCATCTTAAAGCACGAAAAACCTAAATAATCGCATTCATAGTGGTTTTTGATTTATTTTCACTTCTACATGTTGAGCTATGAGTCTCTAATAACATAATAATAAAGGTCTCCAACATGCAAATTCCATGTTGGGGAATCAGTTCAGTTCAGGTCACTCACAGACATGAAAGCACATCACTGCAATCCCAAAGCCCATCTGGACAGGAAACTGAGAGCAGGAGGAAATTAAACTTGATCTTACACAAAAAAACCCCAAAAACCAACTTTATCTCCAGCTGGTTTACCAAAGTATACACACCCTCTCACATTCACACACTATCTCTATACTTTTCAATACGAGTCATTGTGTTGTAATTTGCCAGTCTCATTGCTGTGGTTATCATTATAATTATACAATAGTGCTTACAGATTCTGAATTCTGATTGGTCAGAAGGTGTTGAATAATTTTATCTATCCTTTTATATACTAGTAGTAGCATACTCTGGCACTAATTCCAGATAAAGCATGTACTGTAAATAAATTCACTTGCTTTCTGTACTTGCCCTTGCCCTTTTGTAGTTACAAAAAATATTAAACATAAAAAGAAAAACACACAAAAAGATGTTCTCTAAGGAGAAAAATGTCTATCTTTTATAAAGTCCAACTGGAGTTTATGGTTTGTATGGGAGGGAAGGCTAGTAATAAAATTTCTTCTTGTAAACTGTGAA
>MU575040.1:4570049-4595049 GCA_024362625.1 Silurus asotus | reverse complement strand
TATGAGTCGGGTGTGTGTCTTGATCTCCGCCGAACCCCTGAGACTGACTCACCGAACCCCTGGGGTTCGATCGGACCCAGGTTAAGAACCACTGCATTAGAACAAAGACCCTAAGCACATAGCCAAGATACCACAGGAGTGGCTACGGGACGACTCTGTAAATGTCCTTGATTGGCCCATATATATATATATATATATATATATACCGATCGATTTTCAATCGATTTGAATATTTTATCGTGATTATTCGCCACTTTATCGCACATTTTTATCTGTTCTATATGTAACAAACTAATACTTTTCAAATTTGTAATACTCTTATTAAATGAGACATTGACAAATATTGATGCTTTATCCAAATTAATGTTAATTATTAGTAAAACCATACTCAACATGTAAATATTTTAAAGTAATTGCGATGTTTTAGATTACGTAAATGATCAGGACACCAAACTAAATATTTGCTATGTTTTCCACATGGATGGTTTTAATTGCAAGATATGTGCATCATAATGGATTTTGGTGCTTGATTTGAGACTTGGCACATCAGTAAAACAAATGTTTATTGATTAAATATATATATATATATATTACCCACACTGGTGGGGTGGTATTAAGGTGGTACCATATACAACCCAAATTCCGGAAATGTTGGACGTTTTTTACATTTGAATAAGACTTAAAATCGCATGAGCCAATATTTTTATAATAATCTTACACTTTTATACACAAAATTATCAGATTTAAAGGATTACGACTACAAACTCTTATAATCCTAATCCATGGTGTAGCATCATCTGTTCTTTTCAAAACAGTTTGAAGATATCTGGGCATTGAGGTTGTGAGTTTCTGGAATTCTGGTTAAATGGAATTTGGTCCCATTCTTGCATATTTTTTGTTTAATGACATTTAAATGTCCTCTATAATTGAAAGATCTGGACTGCAGTCAGGTCAATTCAGCTCCTGGACTCTTCTACTACGAAGTCATGCTGTTATAATAGCTGCAGTATGTAGTTTTGCATTGTCCTGCTGAAATACACAAGGCTTTGCCTGAAATAATGTTTCTCTTCCTGAAAGTGTTCCTCTTCCTGAAATATTTAAACTAGCACTTTCCAAGTTTGCTTTGCAGAATTCAAGAGTTATATTTATATGAAGTTTGTAATCTTGTGTTCAAGTGTAGATTTATTTTTTGCTAGAGACTCAAAGCACTTTTGTACGTCGCTCTGGATAAGCGCGTCTGCTAAATGCCGCAAATGTAAATATAAATGTAAATAGACGTTGTCTGGAGGGGAGCATATGATGCTCTAAAACCTTTATATACCTTTCAGCATTCATAATGCCTACCAAAACGTGCAAGCTACCCATACTGTATGCACTTATGCACACAATACCATCAGAAATGCTGGCTTTTGAACTGAACGATGATAAGATGCTGGAAGGTCTCCCTCCTCTTTAGACTGGAGGACACGGCGTCTATGATTTCCAACAAGAATATCAAATTTGGACTCGTCTGACCATAGAACACTACTTTGAAACAGACCACTTTAAATGAGCCGAGTCGTATCTTTTTATTTTGTTGTATTTATCCGACACACCTTAATGGCCGGTCCGTGAAAATATTGTCTGACATTAAACCGGTCCGGGACGCAAAAAAAGGTTGCTGCTGTAGATGAGATACAGGCCTTTGCAATTCGACATTGAGGAATGTTGTTTTTAAAAGTATTCCACAATCTTTTCACGCACTCGTTCACAGACTGGAGAGACTCTGCCTCTGTAAGACATCCTTTTTTATAGCTAATCATGTTACAAACCTGATGTCAATTAACTTGATTTGTTGCTAGATGTTCTTCCAGCCTTCTTCCAGTTCTTCTTTTCCAGCCCTTTGCTCTCCCTGTGCCATGTAGCAGGCGTCACATTTGAAATGAGCTCATTTTGTGCAAAAAAAGTGTAAAATTTCTCAGTTTAAACATTTACGTTCTCTATGTTCTATTGTGAATAAAATATTGGCTCATGTGATTTAAAAGTCTTATCGCAACATTTCCAGAATTCAGCTTGTATACACAATTGCTTATAATGTCTTTGGATGTAGTAGCATTCAATTTTGCCTTCATTTGAACTGGGGGACCCAAACCTGTTCCAGCATGTGCCTCTCTGCACAAAGCTCTATGAAGATTTGGTTTACATGGGTTCGAGTGGCCTGCTACACAGCTCTCAACTCAACCCTAGTGAAAACCTTTGGGATGAATTGGAATGCTGTCTGAACTCCAGGCCTCCTCACCTCACCTACATCAGTACCTGCTTTTACTAACACCCTTGTGGCTGAATGAGGAACAAATCTAGTGGGACATCTTCCCAGAAAAGTGGATAATAGAGTTATAATAACAGCAATTGCTGTCTAAAAGTGTATTGGGATGTTCATAAAGCACACACCAATCTTATGGATAAGCTTCCACAAAATTTGCATAAATAGAGCATCTAAAGACCATTTAACACTCACGTCATTTTCTTCATCCTCTTCTTCATCCTCTGACTCCAACTCATCTTTAGGTGTGTCCTCTGAACAAAGCAAGTAGAAAGGTTAGAAGCAGGTGTGTGTGTTTTAAATGACTGATGTGGAATGGGATGCTTAAACAGCAACTACGAATCTTATGGTCGGGTGTCCACAAAGTTTTGTCCCTGTAGTCAAGTCAAGTTTATTTCTATAGCGCTTTTCACAACAGACATTGTTTCAAAGCAGCGAAAGACAGGTGAATGGTGTGTATTTATCCCTGATGAGCAGCCATGGTGACTGTGGCAAGAAAAAACTCACTTAGATGACATGAGGAAGAAACCTTGAGAGGAACCAGACTCATTTGGGTGACATCAAAAGTGTGATTATATTCTTTTAACAACACAGAACACTGGAGAGTGAAAACGAACATGAGCACTGGAATGTAAGATTATGAGTAATGTCCTTTCTACAGTCTTATAGTCATTTGTGGTTATAGAAATAGGGGCTACTGAGCAACTCATGAAATAGCTCAACATTTGCGATCATCAAAGATCCAACGCCAGCTTCTCCATGCCAGAGCCTTTAAACACTTAAAGAGATCCAGTGTCAAGTATTTATAGTGTAGTATGTATGTACTGTAGTGTACGTGTATATGTATTAAGAGCTGCTTGTACCTGAGTTGAGCTGTTTGATGATAAACTCCATCTGTCTGTTCAGTTCGGGATTGTCCTCTTTCATGTAACAGCGCAGGATTTCCTCCAAACTCTGAATATGACATGAAAGAAAACCTGCTTTATAACTTTGTTTGCAAATCTTCTGTGAAAATTGGAAGTGAATATGAATCTTCACATTTTAATATTTTAAGCTTATAAACAAATTCTTCAAATTCATAAATTTAGTATAGAAATATATCTTGAAAACCTCCCCTCTATCTCCCTCCCTCTCTCTCTATCTAGATTCTCTCTCTCTCTCTATCTATCTATCTAGATTCTCTCTCTCTATCTCTCAATCTCTTTTTTTTGTGTATAAGACCGGCATAAATTCAGCTATATTCAACAGATTTTGCTAACATGACTGTAATCCTTATTTCCACTAAATGTTGCACATGTTCTAGTTATTTTTTGTGTAGTTCCATGTTACATTTTGTACATTTGTTTTGTCTTATGAAGCACCTCGGTCCTGTGGAAATGTTGTTTCACTGTGTACTCTACTGTATACTTCACTACTTGATATGCTGAGAAATATCAACGCTGTACTACTGATTTTGTGACGAGGATTACAGAAGCAGACCCTTCATGCAAAACACTCGCTGAAACACCATGTCACTGGTATGTTTTATAGCTGAATTAGTCCCACATTTGATTCCTCCAGGATTCTTAATTTGGATTCAGAACTAATACTGTAATTCCTGGAACATTCCAGAACACGTGACTTACTGCAGAAAATTTGTATTTGAGATATTTCTAAAAATACTTTGTATGGATCCCAAACTAGGACAATCCAAATGCATTGTTTGTCTGTGTCCAAAGTTTGAGCATACATATAAAGTAAGGTTTTGATTATCAGCTTTAGTATAACAACCAAAATGAATCAGATAATGTTAATTTGTGCTTTGCATTTAAAACCTTCAGCCTCAAGAAAAAACTCTCTCTTCAAACTGTGAGTATGAACCAGTCAGCAAGAAGCAGCGTTAGCGAATGGATCCTTCTGCAAGGATCCATATGCAATTTTCTTAACAATTTGTATTTGTTCAACATTCAGAAACACAGAAAATATTATCCATTCATAACAAATATTATAAATGAATAGAACCAAATATTATCCATTAAAATAACAGAGAGAATTGCCAGAATTAAACCTTGTACCTGATCATTTCTGACCTGTTATATAAATGATGAGACTCGCTAAAGGGCTCCTCAATTGTAAAAAGATTCAACACATGGCATTAAATCAACATGGCAGTTCACAGCATCAGCAGCAACCCCCAGCAGCACCTTTTCACTTCTAAATGAATTCTGGAGTATTTGCTTTAGACCAATCAACATAATATATTGCTTGGTAAATCTAAAACACAGACTTCGCAGTTGTTTGCTGAGTAAAATACTCGTCCTTCTCCATCTGTGTTCATTTTACAACTTTCGAGCTCTGTCGTACCCTCCTAAGGAAATCAAATGGGGCGTTTGTTCCGCATACATTCTGCATTTCTGATGAATAATAAACACTGAACTTCTCTAAGAATAACCCGCTTCAGCATGCATCCTCAGAATGATTTTTATTACATTTACTTATACGGAGCGACTTACAATTCTCTCATTTATACATTTGAGTGGCTCAGGGTTAAGGGCCTTGATTAAGAGCCAGTAGTGGCAGCTTAGGATACACTGAGCTATGACTTCCAATAAAATCTGATATAAACTGTTTTTTTTTTTTTTTTCTTTTCATTAATTATTGAATGACGTTGTGACTTACTCATAGGCAAAACGTGTTCATATATTCAACGAGAGAAAGCACTCAGATAATCCCATTGGTTCCCATTTAGGTACTCAAATGGAAGGATGTAATTCAGATTGTGCTCTTAGTTTCACTATTAAAAGCTGTATGCTGCATGTAATATCAATAGTAATGATAAGAACAAGAAAGAAAAAAAAATAAGAAAAAAACACAGCTTTGCAGTAGTCTTTTACCCTGTTCTAAGTATAGTATATGGAGACTAGGTGTGTGTGTGTGTGTGTGTGTGTGTGTGTGTGTGTGTGTGTGTGAATGCATGCTTTTAAGTTTTAATGGTGCTGTTCTAATGTAGAACACTTACCATTTCTTTAGCTTCTTGTCGTAATGTCGGGACACTCAGAATGCTGTACAGAGCTCCATTTACAAAGTACCGGATCTGTGCACATACACACACAAAAACACGCTCAAACTGATGACATTGGGAAACATTTAAAAAGTGTATCGCTTCTGTGTCAACTCATTGTTTAGAATCACTATGAAGCTCAGTCCGATAAGTTTTATATAATTTTTATAAAAACCTTCCACACTGAAAACACAAAAATCATCTTCCTGCTTGTTCCTACAGTCACACCATTAATAAATACAAATGAAAACGTTTAATTGGCCATCACGCATTCCTACGCTATTTAATAGGGTGGTATGCTTCAGATCATTAACAGATCCTGCCCTTTTCCATAAACTCACTGTTCCTTTATTCTGGGAAATGTTGACCTTTGCCTTATCCGTCCATAAAATGAATATATTTATGGATATGAGGCTTACCAGTCCTTTATATTGTGTGCTAAACTGTATGTTCTGTGGTGATGTTTTTGACACAGTTACGCCTACGTCCTTAAAAGTGTTAATAATCTGGTCAACTGTTTTCCTTTGCTAAATCCGAAAAAATAATAATAATCTGTCATATACAGTGTTTTAGATGTTTTGATGGTCCTGAGCTGAATGATGTTATTCTTTTTAGGAATGAACCAAACAGATGATTTAGGGAGGTCTAAAGATACAAATTGTACAACTATTAACAAAAATTTGTTATTTTAAAATGTTTTTATACTTTGTACAACTTTGTAACACACACACACAAACACACCTAAACATCACTTTTGAACTTTGTTACTTAATTAATAAAAACGAAATAATATTGTATAGCAGATATATTTCATCATTAAACAGCTGGGGTTTTTTTTCTATGTATTACTAAGTTTTCTTTGTTACTTTTCTTGTTTACTACAGAGGTCCAATTTACACTTGTGCCATTCGAGTGGAACGTCACACTGCATTACAACCAACCCGAAAAGCATCTATATTTAAAAAGTCAACAATGAGGAAAGTCAAACTTTCTGCTGCAATTATGCAATATTTTTGCATGGCCGTAGTAAACATCAGACCCTCTCACTGTTAGTTAACACCCGGCCAGTGTACACCATTAACACACACACACACACACACACACACACACACACACACACACACACACACACACACACACACACACACACAGTGAGGTTTACTATTTAAATCTAAAAAATGTGTATTGGAACTGCGATGTAATGGCATGCAAAACATTTGTGTTTTATCATGGGTGTGAGCAAGTAGTTATACAGTGGAACCCGGTTATGTCGATGTCCTAGGGGGTCGCCAAAAAGCATCGAGGTAACCGATGATGGAGATAAACAAAAATCAAAATGGCGGCAGTATATTAACGTGCTTGAAATTTCTTTATGTACATGATGTGTGTTAATAAATGAGAATGTGCATGCACGTGTTTTTGGAGGGTTTTTTACACAACAGCGTTGCAGTGATTTGTTTGATGAAGTCATGCTATAAAAATGTACATACGTTTGTTAACAACAAAAGGCATAAGTGCACCAACTAACAGCAGAGATTCACCAGTATACAATACAAACCACCATCCATTCTCCACACAAACCTTTATTATATTCTCCAACGATATAAACACACAGATCACTCAAAAAAACAACAAAAAAAAACAGCGGCTGCACAGTGCCGTCCCACATTTAGTCCACATGTGGAAAAAAAAGAAAAATAAACAGTAACTAAGTGTCTGAAAACTTATGATAATCAGGCTGAAGTAATCCACACAAACACACAAAGCAAAGTGTCCGAAAAAACTTACGTCCGCGATGCCGGGGGGGAGATAAGCCGAGCGAGAGAGAGAGAGAGAGAGAGAAAGAGTTTCTCTCTCTCGCTTTCTCTGAAGCTCCCGGTTTCAACTCCTTACCCAGAGAGCCGTGCTCCTTACCGAGCGCGTAAGGAGTTGAAGCCGGGAGCACCGTGCTCCCGTTCATCGTATAACATTTTACAAAAAAATGCATAAGTGCACCTACTAACAGCAGAGATTCACCAGTATACAATACAAACACCTGTAGTATCTGTAAGGTTTGATTTTTCCGCCACTTTCGCGAGTTCTTCTGCGGCTGGTTAAAATTAAAAAAATTTTCCCCCTTGTGCTCGAGATATTAGGGTTCCGCGACATAACTGATAAAAAATGCTTAGAAAAAGCGAGAATTTGGCGGTTCCACTTCAAAAACGTCGGCTTAATAGGGTTGTCGAGGTAACCGAGGGCGAGATAACCGGGTTCCACTGTATATATAAATATAGATATAAAGCACACAAGAAAAACAGGTCCATGATAACGTACCTCACGGCTTTCGTGTCCCAACAGGTCTTTTAGTACCTTCAGCACATGTTTGGATTTTTCGGTGCATTTTCGCTTTCCTGAAAAGTATTTCACTTGGTTTTTAATTCACCAACAAAATATGTATCTAAATAACCTGTATTTGCATAAAGATGGGTGATGAATGAAAGGAAATGCCAGCGATTCTCTTATGCTGTGGTGATACTTATTCGTACAGGTGTGGTTCAGCTTTAGTCAATCAGCTTCATCCAATAATAGAACATTCCTATCTAAACGATGACCTTAACACTCACGACATCTAAACTGAGCACCTGACACCTACTTCACCTCCAGAACCAGCTAGACAGGAAGATTTTCATAAAGCTCTAAACTTCATCTCTTCATCTCAAACTTCATGAAGCTCTAAACTTCATCTCTATAGTGAATTTTTACATCTAACTACATTTTAACACCTTTTTAACACACTTTATTATGCTTTTCCTTAAATCGATCATCAGGCTTTACGGTAGTGACAACAACAGGAATGTGAAATGCACATGTTCCAGGGTTTCTGCAGGTTTCACCAAGTCAAATTGAAAACATAAAAAAAAAAAAGGTATGTATGAATTACATTTAAGACCTGTATCTATAACCCTAGTTTTTTTTTTATGCCAGGTATCGCTTAACTTACACAAGAAAAATTGTTTTTATCTCTGTGGTACAATCCAAGAGAGATTCGCTCAAATAACACAAGGCTGACTGGCTGTTGCGTGTTGGTCTCATTTGTAGTCCTAATTCAGAGAAATTTCTTTGGACTGGCCAAAAAAAACTTAAGTAACGAACAAAACGTTCTGAAGTGCTGCGTGAGCATTTCAATTATTATTAGAGGTTACATGGACATCGGG
Organism: Silurus asotus; assembly: GCA_024362625.1. NCBI lineage: Eukaryota > Metazoa > Chordata > Actinopteri > Siluriformes > Siluridae > Silurus > Silurus asotus. The sequence goes on along the minus strand of MU575040.1, from coordinate 4,586,513 downwards.
AGACTCAGAGCTTTTTAGAATTATTTAAGTGAATTTAAGAATTTTTAGGGTTGAAATAGAGTTGTTTTTTAGCTTTTTTTTGACTCCCGTGAAAACCCTAATGCATTTCATAGTGCAAATGGTGTAATGCAGATGGGAGAATTTACCCTGAGTGCGCAGAGAGAGGGACATCAATAGAGTTACGGCGTACTCCATTGTGCAATCAGATAAAGAGTCCGGGTCCTGAAGCTCATCAACCAACCACGCTATTAGACCCAATCTGATCAAAGCTGACTGATGGACTCGTCTACTCATACACACACACACACACACACACACACACACACACACACACACACACACACACACACACACACACACACACAGGTAAATTATTATATTACAATGTGATTGTGTTTATGCGCTGGCACAACTCTATTCATAACTCTAGATTATTCATAAAACTACAAAGCAAGTGTTTTAACCATTTACAGTTGCATTTAATGCTCATAAAATATGAACATATTATTCTTTTGATATCAAGTTACATTATCTTCTCATAGCGACCCTAAAAAAGGCAGTGGCGAGGTGTGTTTATAGCTGCTGTAATGTAAGAACAGGATCTCACATTGTTTGAGTATATTTTTATATTTTATGTACAAAGACACTATGGAGTTAGTCATGGAGAATAAATTGGATTCTGTCTCACGAGGACATTTCACAGGAGGAGTAAATGCAAATGTATTTGTATGCTGATGCAGATGATGCGCTACCTGTGGCTGAGTATATTCAGTGTCCCCAACACTTTCTCTTTGGTCAATGAATCCTTCTCCTCTGACTGCAAACATTCAACTAAAAGCTTCAGCAGGGAGGGACACTGAGACAGGTACATACGACCTGTTGGGAGGAAAAGTTAAGAAACTTTCTTCAGACAAGGCAGCAGGTGATAGCATATTGGGCAGAGGATTTCACATGAACTATATATTATTCTCTGTCTGACTTTAAATCAACATTGACTGCAGCATAAACCAACAGTTGTAGCTAAATCATTAACCTGAATTATTAGCTTGATTAGATTTTCCAGCTAGATTATGACTTTACTGCTGGGAAAGCAACGAATGCCGCAACTGACCGGGATGATATTTCGCATTACGCATTATCGGAAAGAATCCGGGCGATACGCATCACCGTATGTTGCAATACTGTAAGCAATGCGATATATTGGGATATTTCTTATAACTAGATGAAGCTTCATTTGTGGGTTAAAGAATGGTGCTAAAGAAGAGTGCATGACATGTCTGTCTTGTATTTCTTTCCTGACCACTTCTTTACCTTTATAGGAAAAATTATAGTATTTCTTTCTCTTTATTTTCTTGCATCCACCGGATTTTAGCTTTTAGATGTAAAACACTAGTTACCAGATAATGTTTCTACTACTAGCCTAATACTATGAGTATTACAAAAAATATAATAGGGCAGCCGATGGCCGATATATGATGCCCCTCCATGTCATAAGATCTAACAGGTAATTAATAACATGTGATACCGGACTTTGCTTAAATAGAACATTTATTGAACAACACAAGCCTCTCCAATAAGTGCACCGATCAAACTTTTCGTCCTCTAATCACATGCATATGTTAAAATATTAAATGGATAAATTAATTAATTTAATTATAATTTATTTAATTAACCGATTGTGTTTGGCAAATGATTGCTTATGTCATACCCGAAGTTCCACCCAAAGTGGGCATAGGAAATCCACAGGTGGATATTAATGCTAACATCAGTGGCATGCCCTTATGCTAGTTAATTTAAATTCAGAAATAAGAAGAATGCTATCTATCTAGCGGATGTGTATGTATTTTGTTTTTTGCGATATTGCATTTTCGACATTCGATACAGTATCGGCCCTAAAATATCGTAATACTCGCGTGTATCGATATTTTCTTACACCCCATTTCTCATCCCTGATACTCACCCTCAGACAAGGAGGCGAAGGTGTTAATCAGGCGAACTGTGTACTGCCTCACAGTCACATTCTTCGATTTGAGGAGATAAACCACAGATTTCTACAAAGGAGAACAAAATGATCTGTGACCCTGATCTTACAGCTGTCACATGAAACATTGTTTATATACACTACTAAGTTTAACATCTGTTTATAATAAGAGTAATTCAATTCTAAAATGTATTATGTAACTACTGTATAGTAAAATACTGTAATACAGCACATCTCCGAGGTATTTATTCCCCTAATTCATCAGCAATTTGCCAAAATAATTTTTTTTTACCATTAAGAGCTACATTTATATTTGATTTTTTTAAGGCATCCTTGAAACAAGTTCATTCCTGTCCTCAATTACATTGTAGTAACTATAACCTTTGTCATAGCAGATAGAAAATGTAATTTGTTCACTAGCTTCCCTGTAGTACTTTTTTGTTCATGTTTTCTGAACCTTTACTACTGACTCATGATAACCTTTAAATAGAAACCTGTGATCTGAATGCCAGCCAGAGCGCATGTCACAACTGCGTCATAAAAATGCAATCAAAACTTTCTAACCAATCAGGAGTTCTATACATAATACATACTTACAAATACATACATACATACATACATACATACAGGAAGCTATATTTACAATCAGTGTTTAAAGAAGTGTTTGTTCTCTTACCTGTTTAGTGGAGTAGAAGTTTAACAGGTCGTTACTGATGTAGGCTTGTAGAACAGTGTCTCTCTGCTCACCCTGCACTGAGCGAGTCAACCTCTGTAAACCAAAAAGACAGTTAAATAAACTATGGAATCACTTGACCATAAGATTTGTATGTTCGTATGAACCCCGCGACTTAAACAGTAAAGCAGCTTATTGATGGATTTTTCCTGGGTTTTTCCCGGTTTCACAAGCTTCAAGCCAAAAAACTGAGCCCCATAACATTAGACCAATGAAATTGCCAAACGGGTTCAGGTAACCCAATGAAACTCTTTACATTAAATCGTGCTCCCACCAAATCGGGCCGAACCACATCATAAATATGGATGAGGTTCCTCTGACGTTTGAATAAAAGATAAAAAGGTTATTTATTTATGTTTAAAATAAAAATCTTTGTAAAATGTAGTGGGTGTGGCTTATATTTGGGTGGGTTTAATAGTCTGGAAATTATGGTATGTGTGTGTGTGTGTATGTATGTATATATATATATATATACACACACAGTGTGGCGTGAAAAAGTGTTTCCCTTACTTTAACAAACATGCAAAAAAAAAAATTAAATGAGGAAGAGGCAAACATATATATATATATATATATATATATATATATATAGTGTGTGTGTGTGTATGTGTGTGTATGTTTGTGTGTATACCCAGCGCAGGGCCTGCAGCAGTAGAGCTTTTAGTCTGTCTGATCCGCTGATCAGGTCCCTCTTTAGCTTGTTATAGTCTAGTGAGGGCAGCAGTGGGACATCTTTACTCCTCCTGATGATGAACAAGAACAAGAGACAAAACAAATCACACAATTACAGCACTTACAGACAGCAATACAAACTAAATGCCCAAAACATTGCAGTCATTCCTTAACAGCACTGAAGCAAACAAACAAAAACAAAAAAATCATAAAAAGTTTAAAATAACAATATGGATGTATAAAAACAATATAATGAGAAATTAGATGATATCAATTCAATGTAACTGTATTTTGACCAGTTCACGGATTTCTAGCAATAAATGAGAATAACGATCAGACGAGACTATTTCAAGCTTAAAATTAGTCCGATGTTTGTAGATATAAAGTCAATAATCATATAATTGTGTTGATTTCAAATAACATAGGGTAATACCAAATATGACAGGGTGCAGCGGGTGGATTTACTTGTACATTTGTACTTACTGTGCTGCAATGGACGCTCGTAACATAGACGAAGCCTAAATCAGACACAGACAGAGGGAAGGTTGGGTAATTAGTGTAATGTTAGCATGTGTGTGGTTGTAGCATGGTTGTGTGTGGTTGTAGCATGGCTGTGAGTTTAAAAGGAGAGGGTTGCATGCAGATTCTCGGCTTTAACCAACATGTCCATGCAGTCAGGCCAGAGGCCTCGGGTTAATCGGCATGCTGTGATTTTTTCCTTTAACGCTGCTCTGCTTTCTTCTTTTCTGTCTTAATCTGTCTAATATTCCATTCCAATTCCTCTATAATCTTTTCTTCCTTTTCCTTTACTTTAATTCATTCCCATCCCTTGTGTTTCCTTTCAAATATATTCTCTTTTCTTCTTTTCCCTTGATTTAATTTTTTTTTCCTTTATATAACACTTGCTATTCTAGTTTTCTATTCTTCTTGCTACAGTAAATTAGACTGAAACTCAAGCCGATACAGAAAGAGGTATAGGTTTTTGGAGTAAAATGCCAAGGTTATTCTAGGTTTATTTGTGCTTGGAGGGACAGTAATTCATCATTTTGCATCTTTAAAACTCTCGGTAAACATTAGACGTGAGCGAGAGCTTTCCAACCGAGTTAACGGAGTCTAATGTTTGTCCTCTGTGTGTAAGGTGTGTGACATGAGACTTGATTTTATGAAAAGTTTGACGTCTGATCAAACATAATAAAATGAAATGGGTACGAATGAGACGCCATTCACAAATCTGCGTCACATCTCCTGTTTCACTGCCAGATCACAAAACGTTTTCACACCTCGACGCAAACTTCATACAGGATACACACTTATCGTATTTAGCAATTTAACTTAAAACTATTTTGATCCAGTAATTTTACATTTAGCAGACGCCCTTATCATATTGTTCTTTACAAACATTTTTTCGAATATAAATAGTATAATGCTTTACAGAAAATGATCATTATATCAAAGAAATGAAACAACAAAGGAAACTTAGGGTTAAGTGTATAGCAGTCTAATATTAAATAGAAATAGTACATTCATTAATGGAACATTTACTAAAAATAATTTTTAGATAGTGAAATAATAAAAAAAGAATTCTAAATCAAAATAATAACATTATTCCCTTTTCTCTAAAAACAAAATCTGGTTCTTCCTCAAACTGTTACCTCAAAGTTGACACACAACTGTATGGTGCATCAATGGATGCTGTAGTATTACATTGCCCTTTACTTGACCTAGTAGACCTAAACATGTTCCAGTCCCCCTGTGCACAAAGTCATCTCCATGAAGAAATGGTTTACATATATTGAAGTATGTGGATCTTAACCCTATTGAACACCTCCGGCGATGAATTGGAACGCTGACTGCACTCCAGGTCCCCCCACCTCACCTACATCAGTACCTGACTTTACTAACACCCTTGTGGATAAATGTGCACAAATCTCCAAAAGCACACTCCAAAATCTAGTGGAGCATCTTCCCAGAAGAGTGGAGGGTATTATTTTATTAGGTTATAAGTTTTTTTTAAGTGGTTTTTTTTTTCTTCATTTGAGTCAATTTTTTATGTAATTTTAACTTTAAAGTACTTTAAAATACTTTTATTTAAAGGTGTCATACAGCACTAAGCTCCTGCTAATAAAATGACGTGAACAAAGAACTTTTGTTGCATCAGAGCAGAATGGAGGAGGTGGTAGTAGTGGAGATGAAGGAGGAGGAGGAGGAGGAGGAGGAGGAGGAGGGTTAGAACAGGTTAAATGGTAAATAATACATTACTCTTCCCACTGGGCTTCCACAGGACAAAGACAAAGACAAGCAGTCTTACACCAACAAAAAGGAGTTCAGGAGTCGAGGGACAAGAACGATGAACGAGGGGGAGTGAACGAAGGGAAAAGATATGGAGATACACCAGAAACTTACATATCCATCATCATAAGGAGTCATAGAGTAATATCCCTTCACAAAAACACACACACAGGAAGAAGTGGTTGAGGAAACACTACGCAGAACAAACAGAATTAAACGTTACAGTACACACCCCTTTTATTCATCTGCTTCTTTTCCATCCATTATTAATTTGTGTACTTTTCAACCTCTGTCTGAAACTGAAATTTATAGCAGGCACCTTTACAACTGCCATTTCTTTCACATTTCACATTCCTCTGTCAACTGGTTCAGTTTAGGGATAAGTATAAGTGTGTATTATTGAACGAGTAGTTGATTTTGAATTACTGCTGGCAACTAGTTGGCAACTAGTTAAAGTGTGTATTGGTTTTGTATCTGTATTTCTGGTGTAAATTAACACGCATCAGCTATTTACAGCTATTAAAAATACTATATACATGTAAATAATATAATATATCAAACAGACCACCACCAAGTTGCGTGTGGAGGGTGGAGCCTATGGTTCGTTTGCCTGCTGAGTGCATCTTAATATATTAGTACCGTTTTGTCATATTTAGTCAGGTTCGTAATTTGTGTACCATCTGTGTATGTGTATACATATATATATACTATATTTCCAAAACTTGGGTCACCTGGTCATAAGTTTGGTATGTGATTTTTTAGCATCGCATTCCGAGTCCCAATTTCATCTTATTATTTGTTCCACTCTTCTGGGAAGATGTTCCACTAGATTTTGGAGTGTGCTTATGGATATTTGTGTTCATCAGCCACAAGGGTGTTACAAAAGGCAGGTACTGATGTAGGTGAGGGTGCAGTCAGCGTCTCAATTCGTCCCAAAGGTGTTCAGTAGGGATGAGATCAGAGCTCTATAGGAGGCCACTCAAGATCTTCCTCTCCAACGCATGTAGACCAGATCTTTAAGGAGCTCGCATTGTGCACAGGGGCATCACTATGCTGGAACAGGTTCAAGTTTCCAATTTTAAGTGAATGATACATTTTATTAGAGCGCATCTAAAGACGTCCTGTATAATTGAGTGTCTCCAGTTTTGTGGTAACAGTTTGGAAAAATAACCTCATATACTGTAACAGGAAAGTTCAGGTGACCCAATAGTTTTGGAAATATAATATAAAATATAAAATCATTTACACTTGGGTTTTAGTGTGTGTGTGTGTGTGTGCGTGCGTGTGTGTGTGTGTGTGTGTGTGAGAGACTCACTGTTCCAGGCCGTGTAAAATCGATGCTCTCAGCGACACTCTGGCTCATGTGTCCACTGAACAGGCGCACACACACACTCTGCAGATACTCAGGGGAAATCTAGTTAACGAGAAAACAAAATTAGACTTTCAGAATGTGTGTGTGTGTGTGTGTGTGTGTGTGTTCAAGTTCGAATTTTATTTGTCACATACATACAGAATAGGACATGCAGTAAAAATGTTTTATATGACCATCCGACATTTAAGCATTAAGCATAAAGTGTGTGTGTGTGTGTGTGTGTGTGTGTGTGTGATATTAAACCCGTAAAATATTTGTATACATTAGTAGCAGTGTTGGGCAGTAACGCGTTACTGTTGAGAGTGACTAATAGTGTAACACGTTACTTTTAAAAATAAAGTAACTCCGTTACCGTTACCGCATGGTGGGTTACCCGTTTTTAATGAATGAATTTGGGCTGAAGTGTAGACTAAAGCCTAACCTGTTTACAGCAGTGACACATTGTAGGATTGGTGGATGAACCACTGTAAACACGAAGAAGACGCACTGTGGGCATGTCTCCGTTTATTCAGGTCTGTGCGGCAGTTAATGGCGAGTCGAGGCGAGAGCAAGACGAGTTTCTCAAAGTGGAAATATGCTCATTATTTCACTTTAGTTGAGCATAAAGACAAACATTTTTTAGTTAAATGTAAGCTGTGTCTTTCTGGTTCGAAGCTCGTTTCTACTGCGATAAACAGCAACTCCAATCTGTTGAAACTCCTCCAGAAACTCCATGCTAGAAGCTAGAAGCTAACCCGTTGTTTTGTTCATTGTTGATGTTTTTATACTTCAGCTGTGAAAGGAACATTTTTAAGAGCTCAACACAACAGCAGAAGCCACTTTAGTTTTTGATTGTGAAGATATTATTCAGCTTGTTTTGTTATTTATTTCAGAAATCCTTGTGATATATTCAGTTTGTGCTGCTCTGACTTCAATAAAATTGTGTTTAAAAATTACTTTGTGTTTGCAGACCATAACGCATAAAAGGGCATTAATGGGAACATTAAAGAAGGTTCTTTAAAAAAGTAACTAAAAAGTTACTTTTAACAGTAACGCATTACTTTTTGGTGTAAGTAATAAACAGTAACGGAGTTACTTTTTGAACGAACAAACGAGTAACTGTAACTAGTTACTATTTTTAGTAACGAGCACAACACTGATTAATAGTAAAACATGAACTGCCTAATAATTTGTGAGTGAGTGTCGCTGTAGCAGGAGAGGATTGTAACATCATCAGATGTAAAAGCCAATCAGGTTCAATATGCAAATACCGGAAACGGGAACCCAGTTCATCTGGGCTGGGAGTAGGCTTGTGGCGTTGATAACTTTCCCAATTTTAATTATAAGATGGAATCGATGAAGAGTGTTGTGTGACGTTAATGGAATTAGAGGGGCAGGGAAAACACAAATGTTATCATTATTATTTCAATTAAAACATTTTTCGAATATTAATGGGTGTCAGATTTAACGTTGTACTGTACAAACGAAGGGGGTGGGAGGGGGGGGGGGGATGTCTGTGGATTATCAGTGTGAATCCAGTCAATTCAACATGTTGAATCTAGCTGAACATTTTAAATTTAAATTGTTATTCAATTTGCATTTTATTGATGCCATACATTTCTGCTCTAACAATTATCAGAGTGCTTCCTGGAGAGGAATTTGGCTGTTTTAAAGCTCATCTACGTGCATTTCCAACTAATGTTGTGCAACATTATGTTTGCGAAATCATTTCTTTTTCCTGAATTCATTACAGGTTCATTACGAAACAAATAAATAAATATATATTTCTTGCCATTTTCCCATTGACCGTAGCCTCGATTGAGTCCACCAGTTCAGCAGTCACGCTGATGAGGTTGTGATAATCAGCCTGGATCTTACTGAACTTCTTCATGTATGCTGAAACCTGCTTCTGTGCTTCAGATAGCTGCTCCGCATCCTCTGCACGCATGCACACACATTTCTTTTAAGCAATATAGCTAATAAAAAGCAGAATTGACAGTTATTTAAATCTGATATATTAAATTAATACATTTCAAAAACACAAAGCAAAACTAAGCTGATCTTTGTATTACACTATTAGACCATCTCCAGCATAAAATTGGCCAGAACTGTCGCTGTGCTCTAATGCCACCTAGTGATCAGTGTCAGTACTACAGCAATGGTCATTGTAAAAAAAAGTAAATAGAATAGAAAGTATATAGAATAATCATTATATACAATATAACACTGCATGTATATATCACACTTTAAATAAAGCGGCATATCTGATAATATGTTTCAAATAAGGAGTATATAAATGATTACCTCTGTTGCTGGTTGTACTCTCTCGCTGTTGAGATAAAGTTCAGGAAGCACCAGATTTATAACATTTGATCAAAATTATTAAATTCTCCATAATGATACATTCATTACCATAAGCAAAGTATATATTTAAATAAATAAAAAAATTCTGCTGATTCTGAAAATAGATACGGTACACTGAACTAATACAAATGTTTAATTAATGGTTTAATTTGAAGATAATGTACTATTATACTATATACATATTATATACTACCAGGGGTGGCAAAAGTACACACATTCTTCACTTAAGTAGAAGTACAGATACTCGTGTTTTAAAATACTCTGGTAGAAGTTCAAGTACAGACCATACTTTTTTATATGTTAAATAAAATAGTTTCCATCTCATAAATGTCAGGCACTAGATCGATTTGCTATCCCAGTAAAGCTGCTTTGAGACAATGTCCATTGTTAAAAGGACATTGAACTAAAAAAAAAGAATTTGACCAACATGGAACGAAAAATGACATTGTCAGTCATGTGATCAGTGAAAAGAAAGGATACGTATAATGCGAGCAGCCTTGGTGTAGTGGACGCTTTCAGGGTCAAGGTCAAAACCTTTTCAAGCTTTTTTCTTAAATCTAGAGTCCAGGAGTCCTGAAATCAAAGGCGAGCACACACACACACACACACACACACACACACACACACACACACACACACACACGCAAACAGGTTTTACAAATGTACTGACAATGCCAAGTTTGTATATGTTGTTATGCTTTGTATAATTAAAACTACACAGTTCATACATAGATAATAATTACACAGACTTAATGACTCATTACTGGATACAAAGGGCAGTACATATAACAGTTAGCTATTATCTCATATCATACCTAGTTCAATTATATAGCATGTATTATGTAGATGAAATACAGCAGAGAAACAACTAGAACTCATCTCTCTGCTCCCTAAACCATTATAAAGTTATTTGGGATTGGTCCAAACATTTTTTATTACTAATGTGAATAAAACCTGAGATTTGACATAAATTAAGTGTGTTCTAAAAATATAAGTGAACATATAAAGTGTGCTGATGAAGGTGTAAGTGAGGTAGTGTAGCCGGGGAGATGGTGATCACCTGAAAGAGCTCCTTGAAGGACGGATGTGAAGCAGGATTGGGAACAAATGGCAGAGCGTAATACGACAGGAACTCGGTGGTTTGGCTCAGCACCGCTCCTCTCGTCTCCAAGAAGTGTTTAAAATGACTGATCCGCTTAGCGAACCTGGCTTTATCCTTCAGAGAATACGACAACATTTCAAGAATGCATACAGCTGGTTTAACATGTCATGTGACCAATAATCATTATTGCAGTTTTAAGCTTCAATAAAAAAAGAAAGAGCTAACAGTTACAGTAAAGTGGCCGGGGTCATACAGAGGTTTTCCAAGACGGGTTCCCTCGCAAGGGTCAAACAAAGAAATCCTTGTGTTGTGGGTCAGGTGCAGAATCTGGCATCAAAATGCAGATGCATGTATGCTGCCAGCACTGCTTTAAAGGTTGCAGAAGGGGAAGGTCCACTTGTCAGTGCTCAGGCCGTACGCCACACACACTGCAACAACTCGGTTTGCATGTACAGTGTCTATACTCAATATATATCTAAAGTATATTTAATTTTACATTTCTAACATATTAAACTTTATTTTACTCTAATTATACTGTAAGCAGCTGCAAGCTAACAATGCCCTTGTGAGGTAAATAATACCTCATTATACCGTATTTTCCGGACTATAAGCCGCTACTTTTTTCCCACGCTTTGAACCCTGCGGCTTAAACAATGAAGTGGCAAATATATGGATTTTTCCAGGGTTTTTCCCGGTTGCACAAACTTCAAGCCAAAAAACTGAGCCCCATGAGATTAGACCAATGAAATTGCCGAACGGGTTCAGGTGAACCAATGAAACTCTTTATATTAAATCAGATGCGCTCCCACTGAATCGGGTCGCACCACATCATAAATATGGATGAGGTTCCTCTGACGTTTGACCTGCCGCTCACTCGGACTGTCTACAGGAAATGCAAATAATTCGTCACGCTGAAAACAACCGGGCATGGAAAAACGCACTTCACCTGTGTTCTGAGCTGCACAGCATCGGGAGAAAAGCTTCACTGATGGTGATTTTTAAACGCACGACGATGCCAAAAGATAAATACTCGAGGGAAATAGTTGTGAAAGGAAGGGCTACTCTTTAGACACAAGCTGTGTAACAGACACTGTCTTTCGCCAAAGCCTGTGTAAAGTTCATTAGTTTCAATGTAGACAGGTTTATGGACAGGTGCGGCTTATTTATGTTCAAAATAAAAATCTTTGTCAAATTCGGTGGGTGCGGCTTATATTTGGGTGCGCTTAATAGTCCGGAAATTATGGTATTTTGATTCTATATACAAGTTCTATTGAACTAAAAAAAAAGCTGCATTAGATATGCAAATTACAGAGTAATGTTTTCTGTTTATTTATTTATTTGGGCTGTTATAAACAGATTTTTGGTGATTTGTTATTAGTGGAAGGAGGCTCCACTGTCAAATCTTTGTAACAGACAGGTAAAGCTGTAACATCGACCAACAGCACAGTTACAATCCAGTTGTTTCTCCAACATTCCAGAACTTTCCATTTTACTCTACATGTATAAACAAAAATGGTTTATCTTTTTTTCACTGAATAAAAAAATAAAATCAAACTGGGCTGATGTTAGAAAACTATGAGGAAGTAAAAAGTAGTGGCAGTTTGGCTAAAACACCTAAATCACTAAACACATTCTTTACATTAAATATATAGTCTAGATATGTAAAAATCTATAGGTTTATAGAAACAGTACAGTATAATAAAATATCTCTTTGTACCAAAATATTCTGTTTACCATAATGTCAATTATTACCATGTCAATAAATAATTTTTTAAAAATTTTTATAGTGTGTACCTGCTTTCCAACAGAGTTCTTCAGTGGATAGATGGTGAAGTAAATGTGCAGGTAGAATTCCAGTTTCTGTACGGTGGTGTCGCTGTCACGGACGTGTGCTGGAACATGTTCTGTCCACAGCTCGAAGAAAACCGTCATCTCTCCATCATCAAACGAGCTGAGCAGATCTTTCTACAGATGCAAACAACATCGTTTTTAGAACGCGTTTACTAAAACAATGAAATGTCTAAGGGGAATCTGCTGTGCCGTGCCGACCGCACGTATTTTCTCCCCGAAAAACTGATGTTTTAAATCAGAGACAAAAGAAGGGCACTGCTTCAAGCGTCTGTGATCTGATGAATTGGCAGTAAAACAACAGTAAAAGTAACGTGATCGCTATTACCTGTATGGGTGCGGTTCTGAGGTCTTCAGAGAAACTGCGCGTTTTCCGCACAGACTTTCCTTTGCTCTTGCATTCCCTCTCAAAGATCTTCACTGTTTCCTCCAGTTCACAGAACTTCAGGTACTAAAGATTACAAATGCTTTTATTGGATATAAATGTTTACTCCTGGACAATTTCTTGCTTATTATTGCAAATACATCAAGATAATATTCTGATATGTGAACTAGGAAAAAAAAACATTTATTTATAGTGTATAAACCTACTTCTCTGATCATCAATAGGAGATCTGCCTCATTCGCTAAGGCATCCCCCATCTCTCTGGGGCTTCTGGAACTCATGGATTCCAAATCTGATAAACACAAGAGCTCGAATTGTGACATAAATGTAAATAATAATCACTTATACAATTAAGATCAAGTTAATCTGATTTGTACGGAAGTCCTAAGAGGCCATGCTGTATAGTTTATCTTTCTTGTTTTCTCATGACCTTGAAATAATGAGTCGGTTTTGTTCGTGATCACGACGTCATTTTGTCATGCGGTATAAGATTTTTTCGTTCTTGTTTACTTGTGATCACCACAGTTGTTTTGTTGTGATCGCAACCGAATTATCTCGGGAACTTGGTAATTTCCAGACTATTAAGCGCACCCAAATATAAGCCCCACCCACATTTTTATTTTAAAACATAAATAAGTGTCTACACTGAAACTAATGAACTTTACACAGGCTTTAACGAAAGACAGTGTCTGTAACACGGCTTGTATTTAAACAGTAGCCTACCAAGAAAGTCATTGTTCACTGTCTTCCTCCTTCCTTTCACACAATTTCTCTCGTAAGTTTCTCTTTTGGCATCGTCGTGCGATTAAAAATCACCATCAGTGAAGCTTTTCTCCCTAAGCCGTGCAGCTCAGAACACAGGTGAAGTGTGTTTCCATGCCCGGATGTTTTCAGCGTGACGAATGATTCGCTTTTCCTGTAGACAGTCCGAGTGAGCAGCAGGTCAAACGTCAGAGAAACCGCATCCATATTTATGATGTGGTGCGGCCCAATTCAGTGGGAGTGCATCTGATTTAATATAAAGAGTTTCATTGGTTCACCTGAACCCGTTCAGCAATTTCATTGGTCTAATGTTATGGAGCTCCGTCTTTTGGCTTGAAGTTTGTGAAACAGGGAAAAACCCAGGAAAAATCCATAAATTAGCCGCTTCATTGTTTAAGCCGTGGGGTTCAAAGAGTGGGAAAAACGTAGCGGCTTATAGTCTGGAAAATACGGTATATATTGTGCTCTCGTGCTTTATTTATTTATTTGTTTTTAATCTTTTGTCAAGCCAAAAACAAAAAACAAACAAACAAGCAAACAAACACGTTCTCAAAATTGAATGAATACACAAATGTAGGTTGCTTTTTATATATAAATGCTCTTTTTTATAACATGTATTTTACAAAGCAGCAGGCATGCTTGCATTAAACGTATTGATGTTGTGCCTGTGCCTCATTATGACTCTTTATTATTTTATAGACTTATTATTTTATGTCATTATGCTAATAGACGCCAATGAACCACGACTCACACAAACAGACGGCTCAGACCATGAAAACAGTTTTTTTGTTGTTAAAATATTTATGCAATTAGTGAATATAAACTAATACATTTTTAAGAAATTACATCTGCAACATTAGTGGAAAAATAAACAAACGGTCTTGTATTTAAGAGTCGGTTCCCAACCTGAAGGAGTCAAACCAAAGAGTCGACTCTTTGGCGTGCGACGCAAAAAACACGGTTTACAAAAGTATGTATTTTGTATGATTTTGAATGGTGGTTTATTGGAATTAATTCTTACATTAGGGCCCACTTTGTGACTTTAGGCTGTAAATTCTGAGCATTATTCATAATCTTCGGATATCTCCGGACTGGAAAAACGACTCATTGCTGCTAGTCGAGGCCAAGCTTTATATCCTAACTACTAACACCAGCTTTTCCAGTCTATAGCAGGAGATTTCTACCAGCTTTCATTTATAAAACAAAATATATACTTTTTATGCCATGAGAATGTGTTTTGATGCATTTTTAATACATTTCTAAGTGTGTAAGCGCCTGCTAAATGCCGCAAATGGAGATGTAAATGTAAACGAATCCTATAATTAGCTAGCTATGTGGACCGCAAAACAGTTGAGTGCCTTACCTTATTCACGCAGCTCGAATGCTCATTTCCACCCAAGTTTCTACAATAAAAACAATGATCACATTTTATATATTTACGCAAAATTAACTACACGCTAATATAGCAATATAACGGACGCCTTCGAGGCCGGTAGTCATAGTAACTACAAGCAAGACGCTTAGCAAACACCCCTAGCAACGCGGAGGAACAGCCGTATGTTGGGCTAAAGTGTCGTAAATATGTCATGGTTTTATTTTGTAATTCGAGTAATTACAGTGTAAAATTTAGTAAAGTAAATGAATAATGCCAAACAGACAAACATGTAAACGTTAAAGCAGGATGCAATTGAATAGAGGTTACGAATAAGCAAATGTATTTTATTCGTGCATTTGTTCTTTTATTTATTTTTTGCTGCTCCGGAAGTAATTGTAAAAGCGGAAACGCGGAAGCACGTTGATTCAGCGCGGTGGATGAATGAGTGCTGTTTTGTGAAGGATTGGATGATTGATCCTTTTTATTTTACTTTAAGTGCAGTTTTATAATTGATCGTACGTCTATTTGACATATATATTTATATATGTACAGATAGCGGATCGGGTTTTGCTGGAAGAAGTAAGTGATTGAAAACGATTGAGTAATGAACAGGATGAACATGCTAGTGTGCTAACAGTCACTGTATGAAATGAAAAAAAAAAAAGTTTTGTGGCTTTTGTTTTTGTCTGGAGTCTAATATATAAACTTATAGATTGAAAAGACTCAAAGGGATTGTTTATTTACATGGTAAAAAGCAATATATTATTATACTGGAAACTATTTGCATCACACACACGTTTAAATACTTGTATTTATTCCCAATCACAATCTGTATAAAGAATTTAAATGTGTAACATCTTAATATTTTAACGGATCACTCATGTTTACATTTTTAATACTTCATTATGCTAAACTATACTATACTAAAAATGTATGTTGTTGTACCCTGTGCAGTAACAATACAGAATATATCTATTAAGCAAAACCCCCTTCTATAATTCCTGCGTTTACAGTAGCTGCATTAGAGAGAAATAACAGATCAGACTTCCTCCAGATCATTTATTTCCAATTTGCCACAATTCATTTGTAAACTATTCCAAAAACTAATGCTTCTATGATTTTTGTTTTTGCTCTGTCAGGAGAATTTGTCACTGTTATTGGACTGTAAATCAGCAGAAACATGGCTGGGATCTTGTTTGAGGATATTTTTGATGTGAAAGATATTGATCCTGATGGAAAGAAGTTCGACAGAGGTGAAGAACAGGATTCTGGCTCGAAATCATTATGGAATCAATATAGAAAACACGAACAGAGTTACAGTCTTGTCCCATTTATACTACTAATACTGTGTGTGTGTGTGTGTGTGTGTGTGTGTGTGTGTGTGTGTGTGCATTTTTCTTGCAGTGTCTCGTCTTCACTGTGAGAGCGAGTCGTTTAAAATGGACCTGATCCTGGACGTAAACACTCTGATTTACCCCGTCGATCTTGGTGAGTTCTACAGAGAACACGTCTGGACCATACACAGATCTTAAATGAGCTGTTCCAGGTCTTAAATGGTTTAAACGGGCTTAAAAGTCTTACTTTTTATATATATATATATAT
>MU575040.1:4551623-4570044 GCA_024362625.1 Silurus asotus | reverse complement strand
TGTGCATTTTTCTTGCAGTGTCTCGTCTTCACTGTGAGAGCGAGTCGTTTAAAATGGACCTGATCCTGGACGTAAACACTCTGATTTACCCCGTCGATCTTGGTGAGTTCTACAGAGAACACGTCTGGACCATATACAGATCTTAAATGAGCTGTTCCAGGTCTTAAATGGTTTAAACGGGTTTAAAAGTCTATATAAAATATATACATACACACACACAAACATACACACACACACACACCTAAACCTAATTACGACTACAAATGAGATCATCTTGTAACAGCCAATCAGCTTTCTGTTCTTGGAGCGACTCTGTCTCGGATTGTACCACAGGCGTAAAACGGATTAGGGGATTGGGGGAAGTGCAAGTTCAGCTATACTTGGCTTAAACACATCGTTTAGGGTTTGGCTAATGCTCGTCCCTAACAGATTTGTGTTTGATGTTGTAATATTAACCTTAATTGTCTCCCTTATGGTCTTAAAAAGGTCTTAAAATTCTTAAAGAAATGCATCAGTTTGACTTTGTGAAACCTGCAGAAACCCTCAATACACACAACTTGACTACTAAGTCTCCAGGATGAGAGGGCCACACACACAAAGACACTACACACACATCTGTGTTCTATTCAGAAGTATCACATACACACAACTGTATGCAATTACACAAGGAAGTCCTCAAGGGCATGGTATACAACCGTACCATATACACACTGCTACATATTATGCAATTATTCACTCTAAATCAGGATTGTTGCGTTTTTGTCATGTAATGTATGGCATGCACAGCTGTAGTGGAACATCTGGATGTAATGGTGTGATGATGGCAATTTTCAGGAGATAAGTTCAGACTGGTGATTGCCAGCACACTCTATGAGGATGGAACACCAGACGATGGAGAGTACAACCCCACAGACGACCGACCGTCCAGGTGACACTAACATCTACTATTTGTTTATAGATCACACACACACACACACACACAGCTTGATGAACCTGGTACCTCCAAACCCAAAACTCTGATTCCTTTATCCGTTCACTTGGTTGCCAGATTGATCATGATCCCTGGTCTGTCCTGTAGTGTAGCAGTTTTGAATGGTTTTAAATCATGTTCTGGAGTCAACTGACTCTTTTTATTTTTTGTTGTTGTTGTTTGTTTGTTTTTTTTCCTGTAGGTTGTAACTAGTTTTTATTATTTACCGTACTTATATATTTTCCATCTTATTTGTTTATTGTATGAATAACGTTATTATAATAAATTATTTAAATTCTGAATTGAAACAATGAAAAACAATTAAATACAATTATAATACAAAAACTGAATTGATAAACAAAACTTTTTTTTTGAGTAATGCATTAGTATTAAATAGGGCTGATAAAATTAACATGTTAGTAGCGCAATGAGGCAAATAAATTTTAACGGCACTCAATTTATTAACGTGCGCTTAATGCAGCGCTTATTTCTGTTTAACCATTTTTATGAAACATGTACAGAAATGAGTATAAAAAGGCAAAATTCAAAACCTTTGTTGTAGATATTTTAAAAAAAAAGAAACTCCAAAAATAATTTTTAATCATGAAACATTTGCTTTTCGCCAAATCTCAAATAAACACCAAAATCCGCCATGGTGCACACGTCCGGCATTTAAAACCGTCCGTGTGGAAATATAGCAAAATTTCCTTTTGGTGTCCTGATGATTTACATAATTTAAAAAACGGCATGATTACTTTTAAACATTTACAAAATGTTTAGTGTTTATGCTCTATATTGAGTTTCATTCCACTAAAAATAAACACACATTTTGCATAAATCATCAATATTTGTTCATGCCCATGTTGATTAGTGTAAAAACTTGAAAAGTATTCATTTAAAGTACATTTAGAACATATAAAATGTGCGATTAATCACGATTTAATCGCGATAAAATATTTTATTAGATTGCTTAAAGCCCTAGTAATTCTAATTGTTTATTTTTTTGCATTTTATTACTATAAATAGTTTTTCGAAAGCTTCTGTCATGATTGATTTTCTTCAATTCGTTTGTAATGCCACTGTTTCAGTTCAGTGTTTTAGAGCCATTATATGGACAAAAGTATTTGGACACCTGACTTTTTAAGCCATACATGTGTGTCTGAATGCTGTACCATAAAATTGAGCCTTCACTTGAGCTGGGAGACCCAAACGTGTGCAGCATGATAATCCCCCTGTGCACAAAACCAGCTCCATGAAGATCTGCTTTACATGGGTTGGAGTGGAAGATCTGCTATAGAGCTCTGACCTCAAGCCTATTGAACACACTGTCTTTTGTGTATTTTTACTCCTTTCAGGGCGGATCAGTTTGATTACGTGATGTACGGTAAAGTGTATAAGATCGAGGGAGACGAGACGTCGACAGAAGCGGCGACGCGACTGTGAGTGTGATTAGCGTGCTAACGCTGCTTAACAGTCTGTACACTTGTGCTGTAGTTTTGAGTTGATTAAGAAGTGGGGCAGAGAGGAGCTCAGTGATTAAAGCTCTGGGTAACTGATCGGAGGACGGGGTGCAAACCCCGGTATCGCCAAGTTGCCACTCTTGGGGCCCCTGAGCAAGGCCCTTAACCCGTGTGTGTGTGTGTGTGTTTCATATTTTTTATGCCATTCTTTTCAATTGGAGACCACTCCCTGGACCTGAGGATGCTTCTACATAATCAGTCTAAAGATCCATAAAGTTACTTAAGAAACATAAAGATGGATTTGAACTGCTCCACTGGCACAGTAGCCGTGAGCAGTTTTTGCATTCTAGCATCCATCAATAAACAATTGATAATGTCCGAATGATAAAACTATAATAAATGGAAATTTGGTGCCACCCAGATGAGCCTGGGTTCCTCTCAAGGTTTCTTCCACATACCATCACAGGGAGTTTTTTCTTTCCATTGGGCTACACTTTTATACACTGATTAATAAATGTAAAAGTTATATTTGTAATCAATTTACTTTTCAAGTTTATACAATAAACATAGTCACAAAAGCAGCTTTAC
The DNA here is from genome assembly GCA_024362625.1 of Silurus asotus. NCBI lineage: Eukaryota > Metazoa > Chordata > Actinopteri > Siluriformes > Siluridae > Silurus > Silurus asotus. Next base: position 4,567,026 of record MU575040.1, on the reverse strand, counting down.
AGAATGTAATAAAAACTCCCTTAGATGGTATGAGGTAAAAACCTTGAGAGGAACCAGACCCAAAAAGGAAACCCATCCTCATCTGGGTGCCAATAAAAGTGTGATTATAAATCATAACAACAACACGAACACCGGACCGCGAGAAATATTTACTTCTAAACAACCTGCTTAGGGACAATGTCTACTGTTAAATGAACTATACAAATAACATTTAATTGAACTGAATGTTCAATATTTTGGTGTAAAATCTACTCTAGTTATTGAGCATGCATAGAACATAGTGATGCTGAAATAAACGAGGAGTTTCTCCTTTTCCTGTGCTTCAGCTCTGCGTACGTGTCGTACGGTGGCCTGCTGATGAGACTTCAGGGTGACGCCAACAACCTGCACGGCTTTGAAGTGGATTCAAGAGTTTACCTGCTCATGAAGAAACTTGCTTTCTAACCCAGCTGTGTGTGCCTGTGTGCCTATGTGTGTGTGGGTGTGCGTGTGTGTGCGCGTGTGTGTGTGTTGCGCTTCTTGAAGACTGGGGGAAAAGCCGACCGAAAAGTGATGATTATGTAAATAAAACTCTTTTATATATACACCTTCGTCTTTTTTTTTTTTTTTTTTCTTTCATTTTTACCTGGTACATAACATCCAGATATGTTGTAAGGCTGGCATCCAGATATGTTGTAAGGCTGGATGCACCCTTAGCCACAAATACTTAATACATGTGCTTTCACAAAACAAACATCTGTCTGTGCAAAAGTTTACACCCCCTCTGGAGGGGACTGCACACAAATAAAATACAGCAGAGATGCTGAAACTAGGGCTTGTGGGCAAAAGTTGGCTGGTGGCGACCTTTTATTTGACCCACCATACTATAAATATATATATATATATATATATATATCAGAGGCGGCCCAGAGAAATGGCATTTGGAACAAAGTCCGAAAAAATAAAGAGCCGCTTTGTGTCTCTTATTAGAGGTTGCTGAATAGGTGTATTAAAGCCTCTAAACTTTATTGTACAAGAAACTGGATACGTTTCACTGAACTAGAAAAATGCATTAATTAGGTGAATTTTAATGTTTTCATTGATTTATTTTTAAATAATATGAACTCAAATAGAAGACACCTTTAGTCATAATGTAATGTTTGGTTTAATGCAACATTTATTTTCAGCCCACGATCCTCAATAACATGTCATTTCTGGCCCTTTACATTAATGTTCTTAACCGTTTTCTAGTACGTTGACAAGTTCCTTTCTATAACTGTCCCCTGATTATCAGATCATTAGATTGTATTATTTAATTAATTTTTGCCTTTGTAATATTGGCCAATCATACATTTCTGTATATTGAAGTGCTTCTTGACTTCTAACGCATAGCCCTTTCACAAACATTGTACACAAAACCAGACATTCTTTTCCGATTCTTATGCTGATGCAGCTCTACCTCTGCCATGTTAATCTATATTCCATGTGATTCTTAGGACATGCCTTGGTCTCCTTAGTGCTGTGATATTTCATATTCCCATAGCAGCAGTGATGCTGAGAGAAAGCGCTTGAGAAACAGTTTAGCAAAGAGAAATCAATCTACATATAAAATATTGGTCACTTTCTAAATAATAAGAGTACAGCACTTCTACTAATTATTATATTTAAGTAAACCGTTTTCTACCGATGCAAATATGTTAAAAACGATGCATTGTGACGAATCCTAAAATTAGAATAGTGTGAAAAAATTATATTTTGGTGACTCGTGGTGTCACACTCTAATCAGCGAATTAACTCAAAACACCTGCAAAGGTTTCCTGAGCCTTTAAATGGTGTCTCAGTCTGGTGCGGGTTAACAATCATGGAGGCAGATGGCTGACAGTTGGCCAAAAGGTGATTTGCTGACACCCTGTACATGGAGGGTAAGATGCAAATGTTCATCGCTAAAGAAGCTGCTGTTCACAAAGTGCTGTACCCAAGCACATTAATGGAAAGTTGAATGGAAGGAAATCATGTGGTAAAAGGTGACATGAAACCCATTCAAGAATTTAGGGGGATTCACAAAGAGTGGTTTGCAGCTGGAGTCAGTGCTTCAAGAGCCACCACGCACAGACGTATCCATGGGCTAGAACTGACACATTCCTTGTGTCAAGCCACTCCTGAACCAGAGACGACGTCAGAGGTGTCTTACCTGGACAAAGGACAAAAAGGACTGGACTGTTACTCAGTGGACCAAAGATGAAAAAATGTTGAAACTCAAGGTCCCAGAGTCTGGAGGAAGAGAGGAGAGGCACCGAATCCAAGTTGCTTGAGGTCCAGTGTAATGTTTGTACAGTCAGTGATGGTTTGGGGAGTCGTGTCTTCTGCTGGTGTTGGTTCACTGTGTTCCATCAGGTCCAAGGTCAGCACAGCCGTCTACCAGGAAGGTTTAGAGCACTTCATGCTTCCCTCTCCTGACCAGCTTTATTGAAATGCTGATTTTAATTTCCAACAGGATTTGGCACCTGCCCAGACTTCCAAAAGCACTAATACTTGGTTTAAGGACCATGGTATTAATTTGCCAGCAAACTCACCCGACCTAAACCCCATTCAGAATCTATGGAGTATTGCTGCAGTAATTCATGCAAAGGGAACCTCAACTGAGTCTCGAGTTCTGTACATGGTCATACTTTTCAGTAATCAAACATTTGTGTTAATTCTTTTTATTATTATTGCTCTTAATCGCATTGTCTGAATTTTGTTTTTTTTTTAGCTGTAAGCCACAATCAAAATTAAAAGAAATAAACACTTGAAATATACCAGTCTGTGTGTGATGAATCTGTATAATATACAAGTTTTATTTTTTGTATTGAATTACAAAAACAACTTTTTCAATTATATTCAAGTTTATTGAGGTGTGTGTGTGTGTGTGTGTGTGTGTGTGTGTGTGTGTGTGTGAGGAAGGGAAAGGATAATAATTTGTTACACTGTTCTGTATTGTAGTTCACTTGGGTTAGATGAAAGTAAATAAGAATATTTTACCAGATGTGCAGAATGCTACCAGAATGCTACCAGAATTAGCAAAATGCTAATAGAAAACCATGTTTGTAAAATCTCCAGAAAGTAAAAAACACAAAACTACAGAATGACAGGAGTGTAAGAGTGGTGTAAACCCAACAAAATAAGTAAACTAGTTGTAGTTAATGTAAGATTCTTTTTTTTTTTTAAATGTGATCTGCACTAAGCAACTAATTTAATTTGAGTGTGTGTGTGTGTGTGTGTGTGTGTGTGTTATGTGGCTTAATGAGAGTCACAGGACAGGCTGGTCAGCACTTTTCGATACAAAATCCCAGTCTTTATATAAATGTCTAATGTCTGTCTAATCGTGACTCTGATAGAGCAACTATCTTATTATATTTTGTCTAATCAATTGTTTTGAAACTGATCCATATTATTTAAGTAATAAACGGTTTAACAACTGATCCATTATAAAAAATAAAAAATCGATGGTTTTAAAACGAAAACCATAATCTTTTATTTGATCAATGGTTTTAAAACCAAATCATGATTTATTTAAAAGAATATTGATTACTGGTTTTTAACAATTGATCCATGATTTTTTGTTTTCAATTGATCAATGGTTTTTAAACTGATCAATGAATTTTCAATAATTGAGCAGTTGTTTTAATTGATTGGGTTTTTTATGGTTTAAAAAAAATGTTTTATTTGACTTCCGATGCATTTGTTTACGAATATAACGCCGGCGCCAATCATCGCTTAGGAGGCGGATATTTCTAACCAATCCCTGTGCAGGAGGCGGGGCTTAATCGAATACGGAAGTGAAACCAGCAGTGTGATTTAAACTCATGTATCAGCCTGTAGTGATTGAAAGCAGCTCAGATATAATGGGACTCTATGATGGACTCGGTGTTGTTTACATTCAAACTCTCTCCCACTTATTTGTTTATATTATTGAGCAGTTTTGAGTAGCAGACATGGATTATGGAAGAAAGAAAAAGCTGACATTTATTACAATCGGATTGATTTTCCTGCTGAGTGGAGTGGAGTATGGTGAGCATTTACAGGCTTTATCATAAACAATGTGTTCTTGATTCTGACCAGTATCATAAAACATACATTAGTGTTTCCATATACAAAATAACACAAATGCAGCAAGCTTTAATTCCTCTGTATTGTCTGCACTCATCTTAAGTATTTATTATTTAATATAATTTAAAACAAATTGTATATATTATTATATATATGTAATATATTTCATGTTTTTCCCCAACTATGCTGAAATAGTTCTTCTTCTTTAAGGATGAAATTTAAACAATAATATACCACTAGATTTAATTCAACACACACATACACACACACACACACACACACACACACACACACACACACACACACACACACACACACACAGATCATAAATTCCTCAAAAATGAAATTAGCTCTGTTAAATCTCCATTCCGTCTCTGCATGAATTGAACGATTTAGTCTTTTCAGTCTCATGGTTATTTATTTGTCTGCTGAAACGAATAGATTGGTATTTTTTGTCGGGTTAGCACCAACGTGTGTTAATACTGTGACAAAGAGTCTGTGACATAAACAATGAGACAAAGATAGGGAGAAAATGAGCGAAAATGTGTGCAACCACACTTTACACAGATGTTTTATAAAGGCAGACGTGTCAAATTCAGACGTTTTCTCAGACCAACACACAGACATTCTGATGGCAGACATATAAACAGAGTAAACAGCAGATGTAGAGATGAACAATAAGGCAGAATGACTGATTGACTGACAGATCAGACCTCATCACATAGATTTAGAGACTAACCAACTGACAGGGGCACAGAAAGTTTTGAAGACTGACGGATAGATGTACTTGTTGATGAACAGTTCGACTGAATGAGAGAGATTTAAACAGCTGATTGACTCAAACATAGACAGAATGTTTGTCCAACTGACAGATAGACAAAACATTTGAATGACTGACAGACAAAAAAAGTTTGATCGTCTGACAGATGGACAAAAGATTTACAGACTGACTTTAAGATTCGACTGACTGATAGAAAGGTTAAACAACTGAAAGACAAATTGACTGACACAACTAACAAAAGATAATATAACACAAATCCACAGTCTTATATGTGTTGTTGTCTCTTATATCAAATAAACTCTCTACTTCTCTTTTTCTCTGTCTAATTGTGATTAGCTGTGATTTTACCCACAATCTGGCGTTTCCTGCAGACGCTGGACGCGGCTCCGTATTTTCTGGGTCTCAGTCTGTCAGCATTCAGTTTTAGTGGCCTGCTTTCAGGGCCTTTATTCGGTTTCTGGTCCGACAGAACACATGGCTCCAAGAAGATCATCCTTTTCGCCAACTGTTTTGAAATCATTGGTAAAACAGTTTATTTTATTTTATTATTTTGTCTCATGTAATAAGCTGAAAACCTGACGAAAGAAAAAAAATCTGATTATTTCTGTTTCTCTCTCTATTTCAGGTAATTTCATGTATTTTCTAGGATTTTCCAAATGGTTGCTGCTGAGCAGTCGTTTTGTTGCAGGTAACAGTGTCCTCTCTTTATTTCTTACTTCTGTAGTGGCTAATAAACAAAATGTATAACAAATATTATTCATTTTGTGTTTAGAGCCATGTGGATTCTCAAAACCCCACAAATAAAGAAAACAAACCATATTGGTTGTTATTACATTTTGTTTTTAATATAAGAATATAATACAATAGTATTGTCAAGTATGAGGATGCAGTCACAAGTAAGTGAAGTTTGTGGTTTAATCAACCAAGGCAGACAAATCCAGAACGTAGTGCATAGTTGAGGGTTCAGGGTAAAGCGTACATCAGGCGGTAAGGCAAATGTGTGTGTGTGTGTGTGTGTGTTTGTGTGTGTGTGTTTGTTTAAAATTGTGCTAAATCAGTGGCTTGGCGATTCTGAGTGCTGCGCATTGCTTGAACTTGAAAATACTTGAAAATAATAATAATTATTAAATTATAAAAATAATAATTTTCAATTATAATTGAAATTCGAGTTGCACAAGCCAGTGCACTCTTAGTGCTGGTCCCAAGCCTGGATAAATGGGAAGGACTGCATTAGGAAGGTCATGCAGCATAAAACGTGCCAAATCAAATATGTGGGTCACAATAGCTTGAGATGGTTTGGACATGTGCAGAGGAGGGACATGGGGTACATCGGTAGGAGAATGCTGAGGATGGAGCCACCAGGCAGGAGAAAAAGTGGACGACTAAGGAGAAGGTTTATGGATGTGGGGAGTGAAGACATGCAGGTAGTTAGTTTGAAAAAGGCAAATGTAGAGGACAGGGGGTATGGAAACGGATGATCCGCTGTGGCGCCCCCTAATGGGAGCAGCCGAAAGAAGAAGAAGATTCAAATCAAATCCGGACTTTTGAGGTTGAGTTGAAACTGCATCTATTTTTCGACATACTCCCCTGCTACATTTATACACCTATCCCAGTGTTTAACTAATACCTGGAAAGATTCTGCACAGAAAGATTTGTCAGTACGCCTGAATCATCTGTGGACAACCTGCTTCACTTCGTGACCAGGAAACCACCATTCAAATGTCTTACTGCAGCTGAGTACTACTACTGTACTAGTGCTACTGTACCATGCTTGAAGTCTTCTGTAGATATGCGCAGGTTTTACACCTTTGTTCGCAAGAAATGTCATTTGATCAACGGTATCTGGACTGGACATGTGCGCCACCTATTGATAAAAGGACACGCTAGATTTTTACTTCTGTGTATACTACTGCCATGCTAGCATACATTTTTATACCTGTAAAATTTTAAGTCCCGGTCTGACTTGAACGACCCTCATAGAATTAAAGAAACACCTTTAAAAAAAAAAAAATCTAAATATATAAATTTAAAAAATCTAAATATAATTATAGAAAAGCAAAAAATTTTAACAGAAATAAAATGATTGTAATCGAAATTGAATACACATACAGGGCTACATTTACATTCTAAAAGGCAAAATTGTTGAGTGTTTCTGATCAAATGCAGCTGTGCAAGATTATTTGTTTGTGCGCAAACCCAAAGATGTTTTATGTTGATGATGTCACAGTTTTCTCATATCATCTGTGTAGTGTTATGTAAAATTGTCTAATGATGTATGACTGTGAGTGTGTTTTTTTTTTTTTTTTGGGACAGGAATCGGAACAGGAGCCGGGTCATCTATTTTTGGTTTCTTGACGAGAATCACAGCCCCTGAAGATCGCTCCACGGTGTTCGCTGCCGTCATGGCCTGCAGACAAGCTGGCCTTCTGATTGGTCCGTTTGTTGGATTAATGATATTGTTTGTTGCTTGTTTGCTCAGTGGATTTTTTTAAAATGCTATTCTGTAGCCGTTTTATCGGTCGAGGAAGATCAGAAACAGGCTTTGATTTTTGCATTGATTCAGCGTGCCACGTTAATTAATGTGCAGTGTATGTTTTTACAGTGCTGATGTTCTTGTCCTTGTGTCTTTCAGGTCCTGCATTTAACCTTTTCCTCAGGCTGTGTGACTTCCAGCTCGGACCATTTGTGGTGAATAAATACACTGCTCCTGGGGTAAATAACTCATGCAATCATATATATGAAACTCTCATTGTGTGTATAGCACTGTGTAAAACTGTAAGGGGATTGATAACATGGGTTACTCAAAATAGCCACTATCAGCCAATCAGACTCACAGGATTTCATTGTTACAAAACTTGACTCATGTAGTTGATCCTGACATATAAATTAGAACCCTGAGGATATTTCATGCTAATCTATAAGAAGTCACACAACAGATTAAGCACATGCTTTTTACATGCTTTTAATAATGCATTGCTTGTTTGTGTGTGCAGATTTTCATGTGTGTATTGTGGCTGCTGCTGCAGCTTATTGTCTTACTGATGTACTATGATCTCAGTGGAAGGAATGAGGGATCAGAAGAAGAGAAGCAGGAAGAGGAAGAAAGGCTGTTGGTTCAATCTAATGACACCCCCCAGTCATATGGGACACTCCCTAACTCGCCTGCTACGGACCATGCAATCGCTAACGGCAACTTGACTCCACCAGATCCACCTTCCGAACAGATAAAAACCAGCACGTTTCAAAATTTCAGTGCTGCACGAGGTGTGTGTGTCTGTTTCTCTGTGTATATAATCAGTTCTCACGAACCATCAATTGAAGTCTAGTTAATAAAGACATTAAGTGGCCAGACACTCTTTTGTCCACAAACCAGAGTTAATAAATGGCAGTGGTATGGCAAGAGAAAATCAAACATCCCAGTTCACAAAACACTATAACCGTGAACCCTCCAGAACCCTCTGCCTTTACCTAAGAGAAAAGCTTATTCACAAAATGCTTAAGTAAGCACATTAGTAGTCATCGAAGTACACAAACCATGGACTTGAGTTAAAGTAAAGATACACTTTAATGTTCTTCCTTTTAAAACTTCACTTGATTAAAAGTATTTGCTAAATGTACTTTAGTACCCAAGTACTATGATTTATTATGGCTATAATGTTCCTATTATCATTTTATCACAAGACTCTTACTCAATAATGACATAATAGTGCTTCTGGATTTTAGACACATGGCTCTTCTCCACCTTCTGCTTGAGGTTGCCTACAGGTGCTCGATAGGGTTCAGGTCTGGAGATATACTTTGCCACTCCATCACCTTCGGCTTCAGCTTCCTTAGCAAGGCAGATGTTGTCTTGGCTGTGTGTTTGGGGTCATTTTCATGTTGGAAAAACTGCAGTTCGTCCCAGTTTCTGAAGTGAGGGCATAATGTTCTGCTTTAGAAGGTCACAGTGCATATCAGAATCCATGTTTCCCTCAATTAATCACAGCTCCCCAGTACCAGCAGCCATAGAACCACCTCCTGACCAGGGCATCACCACACATGCTGGACACCATCTGAGCCAAAACAAGTTTATCGTAGTCTTATTAGACCACAGGACATGGTTCCAGAAATTTATGATCTTGGACAGGTTGTCTTCAGCAAACTGTTTGTGGGCTTTCTTGAAGCTTTAGAAGAGGTTTCCTTCTGGGATGATGGCCATACAAACCGTCTTGTTGCAGTGTGCAGCAAAACAGGTTTAAAACAGTGTGCACATTCTCTACCCTCATTAGTGGCTTGCTGTGTGATTCAGTTTTAAAACTCAATTTAGTTAAAGTCAAAGTCTCCGCAAATGGAACTATTTCAGTAAAGTACAGCTATGCAAAAAGCTACTTAAGTACAGTAACAAATTATATTTACTTTATTACTGTCCACAAATAAAGCACATACATGTCTTTAGCTTAACAAGTCCGTCTGGGTCCCGAACTGAAATTAAATGGCTGTTTCATAACTGTGATACTTTGTAAGGAAAAGCTGTGCCCCATTCCGTAGCTTTTTAAATTTAGGGTACCAACAAAGAGCCTGCACCTTTTAATCAATGTAGGCAGTGTGGATCATAAAGACCAGAAGTCCATGCAGGTGCTCTGGTGCAAGAACAATTAAGTGCTTTTATAGGTCAATTGTAGTACTTAATATTTAATGCAAAGTATGGTTGCTTCCTGTAATTGTTATTCCTCTTATTGGAACATCCAGACAGCAATGTATTATAACTATTAAACCTAGAGGTAACAGAAGCATGAACTGGGACATGTATCCCATATATATGGAATCAAAGGCTTTCTGAGTAACTACCTACATGAGCTTTAAATGAGAGATCAGAGTCAATAAACACACCCAGGTCATTTAGTGCTTCATAGGATGTAACTGAAAGGCTATCCAGAGATACTGTGGAATTAGAAAGCTTACTTCTATCTGCCTATGGTCCGTCTAGCAGTTTCTTTTCTAAATTAAGTGAAGCTTGTGACTTTCAAAAGTGCTGCTAAAACATGAGAGGGGTTTCACTCAGAGATGTCCAACTTAGTGCATGAATATTAGCTAAGATACTTAAAAAGACTTTTGTCATTTTGTGTGTGTTTTAGCAGAGTATCTGAGAGAGGAGGTGGTGGTGCTGCTTACGGCTCAGTTCATCACACTGTTTAACCAGACAGCACTGGAGGTAAACACACACAGAGACACACACCAACTGAATTCACCAACATGTTCCAGGAAGCTCTCGCTCTTATTTATAATCTTTAAATCCAAAAGTTCAAGAAACAGAAGAAATGTAAACAGAATTTTTTTCAATAGAACATGCCAAAAAAGTTTTTTGTTTTTAAATAAATGCCGTCTGTTAAAAATGGTTCCAAACTGTGCAACCAAATTGTTTATTGATTACCACTTATTGTTTGTGTACTTAGTCTGAGTGTATATTCAGTATTGTGGTTGCTGTGGTAACAGACGATGGTGACTCCGTTGACGCAGCAGTACTTTAATTTCGGCGAGCTGGAGAACAGCGTGATGTACTGCGTGTGTGGAGTGGAGGTGATCGCCGGCTTTGTCTTCGTCCGCTGGCTCAGCAAGAAGGTGGAGGAGAGGGTGGTGCTGTCCATCGGCCTCCTCCTTGCCAACATTTCCTGCGTCTGGTGCATCATCTTCCTCGCTAACCCACAAGGTGCGTTTTTTCCTCGCTCTCTTTTTCTCTCTTTGTTCATGTCTGTCATGTAAATTGCGTAATTTCTCATTAAGTAGGTGCCTGTGAGTCAGTGTAGGATACAGGGCCTCATATATACGCCTCAAAAATTGTATATATGTGACATACATTGATATGTGTGTGGATGTGCGAGAATGTAGCAGGACCAGATGTATCGGATGTTTCCATTGTTGTTGTTTTGTGGTAGGCGGGTTCTCGTGGCAGTTGACAGAGTTCATCATCGGCGTGTTCCTGCAGGTTCTGGGTCTGCCCTTTATCGCTGTTGCTCAAGTGTCTCTCTTCTCCAAAGTGACTGCTGAGAAAACACAGGGTGAGTCGATAGTGAATAATCATTTATATATATATATTACGATTTTTCGATCTTATGATGGCTCTGGATTTTACAAATATCACGTGGCGTTATGATGAAAATGCAGTCCTAAGTGTCCACATCGTTAGTCTAAATAAATTCAGGACAAATACCATTTATAAATGATTATTTTATTCCATGTCTGCTTGGACATGTTGCACATATCAAATCAATGTGGGTTAAACATTTTCATTTTGCAACTTATAAAGCATTAAAATGAGTATGTCATTTACATATTAAATCTGCTGTAGGAAATTGCACATGTAAATGATATTTCTTTTGCGAAAACGCTGTACAATATTGCATTGCCATTTTGCATATTACGGTTTGAATGGAATGTAGCTATCTCTCTGCTTCTATAGACGATATCGATACGACAAAACTGTAAAAATATTATCCGTTTTGTGCGGCAAACAAATGTAGGCAGCGTGTTCGCCGCCCTCCGCTTGTGAACCGGCCCTCATCCATGTGCCTGCTGCCACATACATACTTCTATATACTGTACAGTTTATACAGTACGCTACTGTAATTTGCTCTGTTTTTCTAAATTATGTAATAATTTAACAAATTATAGTATACTACCTCATAGTGTTTACTTACATTACATTCTTTAAGACTGCTAGGCCATGTTTCGACACGATATTTTCAAGTTACGATGGGGCCATTGGTATGACTACCTGTATTTTCAGTTCAATTCAGTTTAATATATAGCACTTTTAACAATGGACATTGTCCCAAAGCAGCTTTGCAGAGATAAAGAGGTTATAAACTTGAAATGTTTAATTTTAGTACATATATGTTTGTCCCTAATGAGTGAGCCAGTGGATGGCAAGAAAAACTCCCTGACTGTCTGTCTTTTTCACTGTCTGTCACTGAGGACCATTTGTCCGATTAGGGACAAAGATGAGGCAATGTCACCCTGTCTGTCTCTTTCTCTATCTGTCCTTCTGTCTCTTTGTCTCTCTCTGTGTCTCTCTGTCTACTCCTCTGTCTCTCCTTCTTTTTTTTTCTCTGTTTGTATGAGGCAGAAACCTTGAGAGGAAACCCATCCTCATTGGACAACTGGGTGGCACCACATGTCCATTCAGATCATATTTTCAGATCTCACAGATCAGGAGACAGTTAGAGTATAGAAGCCATGTTTTCTGGGTGGAAGGGGCCTGTTTTCCCTTTTTTTCTGTGCGTCAGATTCATTAATAAAATGTGTGTGTGTGTGTGTGTGTGTGTGTGTGTGTGTGTGTGTGTGTGTGTGTGTGTGTGTTTTTGCAGGTTTCAGTCAGGGAATCCGGCGCTCTGTCGGAGGTTTGGCCACTATTTTAGGTCCGTTATGGGCTGGAAGTTTGACCTCTAACCTTTATGTCATGCTCGGAGTGATGACTGGCTTACTGGTACTATTTACTGTAAGTGTGTGCGTGTGTTAAAAAAAAGAAAATCACAGATATGTTTTATATTGGCTGTTTTCTAATCTTACTTTTTAATTTACTCTCATCCACTGCTCATCAGGAATGCTTCATTACTCCTTCAGTATATTTATCATCTTTTTATAACTTTGCTGGAAGTACACACACTGGTGTGAGGCGAAGTGTTGAACATGTTGAAAGCAGTTGAAATGCTGGAAAAAAAATTAAACCAACTCATTGCCCAAGCACTTCATTGCCCTCTGCTGGTGATTTTGTGATTTTTCTTTTCTCTCAGATTATGATGGCCTTCTCGTACAAGAGGCTGGTCGAGCACACTACAGTGGAGCACACGGAGGAATGACACACGACCCACACAGGTACCAACAACTGTATGCAGTATAAGAGAGAGATTGTCATAAATGCATTTTTGTTGGCGTTATCATATTAGAGTAAGGGGTATAAATTGGGGGGGGGGGTCTTTTTTTTTAATCATCATTTATTATTATTAACATTTGTGAGGTACAGTTTAAATTTTTTCAAAACAAATTTAAATAAAATGCCTTCTTGATTTAAATAAAACAAAAATTAAATAAAATAAATCAAATCGATGCAATATTAAATAGGCACAAATAAAATGGATTAAACAAATGGAAAAAATTTAATTACACTTGTTTTTCAAAATGTTAAATTTTTTTTTTTTTTTTTTAAACTGTTCTACTTACTTTAGCATAACAAATTATACATTTAAGAAACACACATGATAGGTATTTATTCATTCAATTTATTTATTCATAAAGGTTATTCTTCATTCTTTCCATGTTTCACCCATTTATATACTCTCTCGATATGCGAGACACCAACACAATTGGTGTTTTCGGTACGGATCGAGTAGCCGCAGTGACACTTAAAATGCAGGTCTGAAACTAAACACAATTCTGGCCCGCCACTTAGTATGTTCCTGAGGGAAGTCGGATTGTAACCATGTTTTGCACGTCAAACCAGAACGTCATTCGATACACATGTACACAAAAGCCTTGTGCCGTTAATCCCCTAATGAACACATTTGAATACAAATCTCACCACTAACAGAGACCTGTATATTCGCAAAGTCTGTAGATGATGTTGTCATTTCTGGAGACGTGCATTCAGTGTATGTGTTTTTAAAAAAGGTGGTTCTGATTTTCATTGTCCTTTTATTTCAGGACTTACTGCTACATTCTCAGGATGATGCTCAAATGTAACACACACCATGTTTGTAATATGTAATAAGAGAGTGTGTTTCCGGTACAACGTACGGGTTTATTTATGAAATATGTCTGTATATCTGTTATAACACTATATTTTATATAATGCACCACGTCATACCTCACAAGTTGTATTGGTTATGGTTAATTTCATAATTGCAGCTCTTTTGAGCTGTTGCATAGATGCTCTTCACTCATCCACCTGGTTCCTCAATATCCCTGCTCTGGAATCACCTACCTGGCCTTGATACATCCTACTCGATGCCTTTCACCTGGTCTTGCACTCTTGGTGCTCTGGAATCATCTAGCTAGCCATGTTTACTGTTCTTTCTCAATCCACCCATCTTTTCCTGTTCACCTGTTTCCTCTGTTCTCTTGACCTTCTACTGCTCTTAGCTCTTTGGAGTCATCTACGTGGCCCCGCCCACTCTGTTCCTAATCTGTAAATGACAACCTGAACATTGTGAAGGAGTCCATCAGAATATGTTGCTTTATCTTATGGGACTTGCGGAATCTAAATTACAGTCATGCTGTGGATTATTATTATTATTATTATTATTTATTTATTGATTTTTTTTTTTTTACAAAACATTTTCATTGTATTAACATCTTATTGTACTTTACAAATTTGTGTCTATATTTCTATCTATAAAAGGCTCAAATAAAACCAAATACAAAATCTTGGAAATCTGAAGTCAGAAAACATAACCAAAAAAAACCTGTTCATTTTCAGAAAAAATGAATAAATATGATCAATATGATATAAAATGTCTTACATCTTACTGTAATCTTCACAATACTGTAATATATTAATAAATCAGGATCTGTTTGACCTGTTTAAACACAACCGAGTGTTGGATGATGGTAGATGATGTACTGCTGTCCACAGTGTTATTAATAAGAATGTAATGGTTTCTGGGGGCTGACCAGCGAGCGTTCCTATTGTACAAGAAAAGCACGGCTCTCAGCTCCATAGCCGGAGACACGTCATTGAATATTTCATTTTAAAAAATTATTCAAACATCAAAATACTAGCAGACATTACTGTTTTAGTCTTTATTTGGCTGTGATTTGGCCCCATACATCCTCCATGTAACACACAATACAACACAAGAGTAAAGTACATCACTCAGTTCATCAAATATAATGGAAGAATGTTTTTTTTATGGGGGGATTTATGATTGGATTTATTGAATTTATTTATTTTAGTTAATAGCGGTGTATTTTAATTTTGTACACGTACAGTAAGAATATCTAAACCACCAGTACACCGTTTTTATTCCATTATTTATCAATGTTTTCTATAAAATTATTGTTTCAATCTGTCTGTAATTTAAATATACTCATTAAAAATGCCAAGTCGAATAATGTAAACTAATAATGTAATAAAAAATGTTATAATAACAAAAAAAATAATGCAAAAATAAAAGAATTAATGATACAATTCAAAATTCATGCCATTTTTATCAAATATATGTATTAGTATTTTTTATTTTAGATTCAAAAGGTTTTATTATAAAACGTCTTGTTTTATATTTATGTAATGTTTTATGTATAAAATGTATATATATTTATATATTATGTGTTTTACAATTTATAATAATTTTAAATATTTTAGTTGAATGGTCCAAAATATGATTAATGTTATGAGTATAGAGAAATAAAAAAAATATATAAATAGAATACAATTATTTATTATTATTATTTAAGTTTCTTTTTTACTGGTAATTAATTGCTCCAAATATATACTGAAATATATTTTTCCAAATTTTTGCATAAAATGGCAAATATAATTTTATAATATATTATATCCAAATGTAATCATTTTAAATTAAT
>MU575040.1:4535876-4543471 GCA_024362625.1 Silurus asotus | reverse complement strand
ACACACACACACACACACACACACACACACACACACACACTCAACATTGGAGTTTATGCCATTTACTAGAAGTTAATATACGTCATTTACTAAGATAAATATCTTCATAATTCAAATATAACAAAGTTTGTGTGGTTTTCAGTTAAAGTAAATTAGAATGCATTTTCTTTTACTTTTGTTGATTTTTAAGGCCATTCATTTAGTTTCATTCTCACCTGCATGTCTAATTAACAAAGAGAGAGAGAAAGAGAGAGAGGCTGTGATCGAGGCAGTGATTAGGGCTGGAAGTGATGGAGAGATGTGCTGATACACTCACTATAATCCTGTCAGGAAACTTGAGAGCGGAAGAAAGAAACCGTCCTCGAACATGAGAAGCTAAAAATAATAAGAACCACAGGACACTAAGCATCGTCTGGAGCGAGTTAAAGTCCTGCTGGAGGTAACGGAGCAGATGGGAGCTTATCAGAAAGTGTGATCGCAGCTTGGCGCGCATTCTTAGACGTGCTGGTAATGGCCGTGTCCTGAGCTAATGCTAACTTAACGTTAAATTACATGCCGAATTTAGCGAATAAAAGCACGCCGTGTTTGCTCAGGCAGCCTCGAGACACGCAATCTTCACAATCTCGCTTCTGTTTACCTGCTGTTCAGTAATAATGAAAAAAAAACAAACATCAAAGCCAAAGCTTGTCAAGTAAAATGTAAAAACGTACATGTAATAAGGAATCTTAGCATTAAGCGTGAGAAGAGCTTCGGGGCTCTTGAGTTTTTATCCGTAATATTTATCGCTGATAGGGTTAGAAGCTAAACCTTACAGCTGAGATGCTGTTACGGCTCAGTGGAATAGAACATTGCTAAATAGTGCACACTATAGTGAGGGTTAAAATATAAATGAGTCCAAAGACGAGGTCTGGCTCGAGCTCCGGCTCCTGACATCGACCCAAAAAATTAGCGAGCATGGCCTTTAATAACGGAGAACTCTTTTAACGTGTTATTAAATCCTGTCAGTCAGGGAAACAGCAGGAATGCTCGGGATCGTTCGGGAGGAGGCCGGCGCTGACTGACGGAGAGATGAGGAACGAGGGATGGACGGACGCCAGCAGGGTGAAGAGTTCACCAATGACCACGTCTGAACTGATTTATTACTTTCATCATTAGCAGGTAATAATAGTTGGACAAAGACAAAGAGCTTTCAGTCACATCAAATATTTGTATAAAAAATATATATATATATCGTAAGACTGGAGAAATAGCTAGTAAATTCTACAAATATAGTTTTTGTAGTATAAGCTTACATTGTGCACTTTTTTTCTTTACTTGTTAGTACTTTTTTTGTTAGTAATTTTTTTTAAAAGCTCAGATTTAACTAGTAGATCTGGAACAATATAATTTATAAAAAATTATTCATTCAAAAATATAGCAATTGTATGATCATTGTAAAAGTTTTTGTTCTTAACTTGCAACATCAAATTTTACTAAATATATAAATGAAAACTTAACAATACACATAATAATCTGTCGAAACATACTTTTGTAGTATCTGTATACAGCGTTCTCATTATGTACAGCTGTTTCAGTGACAATTTAATTTAAAAAACTTTCAAATAGAAAAGCATAAACCTTTGTTAGGATTGGAATAGTACATGCAGAATTGTAAAAAAAAATAATAAAATGCAACAAAATTTTCTAATAAGTAATCTACTGCATTTTATACAAAATTTTAAAATAAAAAAAGTCAATGTATTATGTAAAAATAGAAATTCTAATGTATATCAAATAGCTTTTTTAGTTTAGGTTATTTTTTATTATTATTACCATGAATTATGAGAATTATTATCGATTTTTTTTTCAATTCCATAAACAGTGGCTATTCAGTTGGTTACGATAAAATAAAAAAAACCCTGTTGAGTGGTGTTTTAACAGCAGGTACAGATGCAGACTGATACTGTACTCAAACAAACAAACCAAAAACTCAACCAAACTCAAAACCAGGCACAGAAACAGGTGGAAAACCGCACAGAACATCTACTTGGTAATACCACTAGTGCAATCTGGCTAAGTGAGGGGTTTGGGTGATTTATAGTGTGTGGCTGATTGGACACAAGTGAGTGCAATAAGAAGGCCAGCGATACACTTAGGAAGGGAGTCAGGTGAGCAGGTTTCTGCCATGTGTTGCAGAGGTGAATTGTGGCAAGCGGAGTTCATAAATGATGTTGGCCATTACATGCCTTTTAGCTGTTTTTAATTGTGTAATATTAACTGGAACGAGTTATGCTCAACCTGAGAATATTCAGGAATAAAAAAAAAAAACAGAAACCGGTGCACATTTAAATTAATTGCACATCAAAAGGAAATGAAACACGACCAAACAAACAATAGAAATGTAAACTGTATATTTGTCACAGACAGTTACAGTATATAAAGAATACAACTTGCAGCTAGATGTAAAGCTGATCGGCTGCTCAAATATTTGTGCATCAAATAAAAGGAACTATAAATATAAAACGATAAAAAATATAAAAGATAAAAGATAAAGTAGTAGTTAAAAAACTGTATAAATAAAATGTGCGAAAGGTAAGTACAAATTGTAGGGAATGTAAATAATTTTTTTTTAAAAGCAACCAATAAATTTATAAACGATACAATGAAGAGAGCGACTGTATAAAGCGTTGTTGATCTGTGTTCTACGCCATCTTCGTTTAATGCTGTGTGCCTTATTATAGCTATCATGAAGAGATCCATAAGTGACTGATCTGCTATGTCTCAAGTTGCAATGTGCCCTATATTCCTTAGTGTGCCATAAATGGGCTTCCGATGATACTTTTTGCTTTTATAGCACACCATCGGGGAGGATCATTATGGCCGAGAGTTACTGAGACACTTTACTTTGAATGTTTGTCTTTTTTTATGTGCTTGGTGTGTGTGTGTGTGTGTGTGTGTGTGTGTGTATATATATATATATATATATACACACATATATATACTATAGAGTTGGCAAGTTTGGCTTATACACAATATTTACACGCAGCTTTACTAAAAGAGGCACAAAAGAGGCACATTGAGAACAGCACAAAATCAAAATCAGGCTCGCAAGCCATGTAGTAACGTTTTACGATAACCTGAGTGTTTTCAAAACAGGGAAGCCATTTTACAAGCTTTTTGCATGTGGAAAATAACCCTAAACCCTTGTAATGCATTAGCATGCAACGTACATCCTGGTTGGGTTTGGAGAAAAAGTTTCTTTATAGGATCAGTAATTCGAATAATATTTTATGAAAGATACAATTGTGTGCTACGCTCAATTTGTGATAAAATAGGAGGTCAAATGATTTCATAAATATTGAACTGATTGTTGAAAGCGTGGTGGCAGAGGTCGGTAGAGGCTCTGTGGAATGACAGATAGGTGCAAAATGTGGCACGCAGAGTGTTCGAGGAAACATTCATTTGAATCCAACGAATAGAAGAGACAGCAGATAAGTGGAAGCTTTTTCTGTGAAACTGGTTTGTTAATATTATAAGATTATAAAGTTTTATTGAATTTTTTTATGTTTTTTATTCATTTTAACTTTGGCCTAGTTAAATGCAAACAAGTGTTTTGATTTAGAATTCATTTATAAAAATCTTACAAAAAAAGAATAAAAAAAATATATTAAAAAAAAAAAAAAAATTTTATATCATTGTGCTTTATTTAGATTTAAGATGAAATTCATGCATTTATTGTTTCTTTATACTCAAGTTGTGTTTTATTGTTGTTATTTGTAAAACACACATCAGAATTAAAACATAATGGAAATTCTGGTATTATGGAACATTCCTGTTTTGGATTTTGTGTGTGTGTTTGTGTGTGTGTGTTATTTCCGAAAGAATTTTATAAGATATTGTAACTATCGTTAAATTAATAGTACATACAGGATGAAGTTGGATGTAACGAGGAATTTAAATATGAATTTATTTCATGTTTCTAATCTTGAATCGTTTCTCAAACTTCTGAAATGTTCATCTGGGTTTTAGTTTCTAATCTTATAATAAAAGAAAAGTTTCAGTTAAAGTCTCAAATGAGTTAATTAACTGAATTCAGTTAAACTGTGTTCATTTGGCTTCACTGATTTCATTCATTTTTAATCCTTTGTTCAGTTCACTCATTAAAATTCCGCCCGTGTTAATAATTCTGTCAGAGTTCTCAGAGCTGGCATGCCCTCCGACCCTGCCTGACCCTAATGATGAAAAAGCAGAGCAGTGAAAATGTCTCATTACGTCTTTTTATTTGAAAGGCTGCAGAGACGCGGTTGTTTTCCGAGACGTCCATTAATCTTTCGTGCTGTAAACTTTTTTTCGAAAAACACACTCTGGCTCTCGGCCAGTTTCTACAAATCGCTTTTGGACGTTTGCCTTTAAAACCACGACGCTGTGACCTCCTGTCTTCAGGAATGTCTGGGAGAAGGAACCATTTACAGAGTGAAGAAAATCCAAATAGATTTCAGACGGTGAAAAGACACAGTGGTTCAATGGAGGACGTCTAAAGAAATTAATCTCTTTTCACCGACTGCAGCCATGATATTTTAAGGGTTAAAAGGGACCTAAAAAAACTCAACGTTAAATTTTCTATTGTTGTAGTAAACTTTTATCTGCATGTGGTTTGCAATTTGGACCAAATGTATATAAGTTTGAAATTTTATTGATTACATACTAACAGTATTATAAACCCCTGCCTTTCACTTATACAACAATTTATAAAGCTTGCTTTAATTGGCCTTTGATTTACATAATTTTATATTTAGTATATAAATACTCACTAAGAGTACACTATATGGCCAAAACATTTTGGGACACCTGACTTGTACAGCCATATGTGGTTCTTCAATTCAATTCAATTCAATTCAATTCAATTCAATTCAATTCAATTCAATTCAATTGTGGTTCTTTACCAAACTGTTACCACAAAGTTGGGGGCAAAGAATAGGAATTGCATAGGATGTCTATGGATGTGGTAGGATTAGATTTTCCCTATTACCCCCCTGATACCGCTGTTCACAATGCCAGCTTCATGCCAGCTCCATGTAGATATGCTTTACATGGGTTGGAGTAGAAGATCTTGAATGGCCTTCTTTAGAGCTCTGACCTAAACCATATTAAACACCTTCGGAATGAATTGGAACCCTGACTGCACCCCAGGCCTCCTCACCCTACATCTGTAACTGACTTTACTAACGCCCTTGTGGCTGAATGAGCAAAAATATCCAGAAGCACACTACAAAATTAATCATCTTCCCACAAGAATTAAGGTTATTATAGCAGAAAAATAAGAATGAATCTGGAATAAGATGTTCATAAATTACATAGAATTTTATGGTTAGTTGTACATAATGTATATCTGTGTGCTAAATAGCTAACCAGAAAACTGAGTAAAAATCGTACCAATTTAAATGGGGTTGCCATGGTAACAGTTCATAGTAACAGTTCCGAGGTATAGTTCTGATAGGTATAATTGCTGGTAAATAAGCAAGTAGGAAAATAAGAATAAAACTTAAGAGAGTTGACTCTTAGCTAAAATGTCTGTAGTTTTATAATAGTTTTATAATGTATTCATATGAGGGGTGTTTCCTATTTTGCATATTTATGCAAATTTATAGCCCATGCCATTTTTAACATGGCTCAACATGGTCCAAAATGGGGTGGAGGAACATGAACTAGAATATATTTCCAGTGTTCTATAGTATTCTATTTCATGCTTTTGTAGTTCTTTTGACTGGTTAGTGTGTGTGGATGTGTGTGGATGTGTGTAAGAGAGAGAGGTCAGTGTTTGCCTGGAGCTCAGTGGGCTTCGACACTGCAGAGGTCTGGATTAAAGAAGATTATAGAGGCTCTGTGATTTGGCAGTGTGTGTTTGTGTGTTTGTGTGTGTGTGTATTTGTGTTTGTGTGATTTTGCCCTCACAGTGTCCTCTTTGCTACTGTTTTTTTCCAAGCACTGCCTGGACCTCTTGCCAAACACACACATATACACACACAGAGGACAGAGCTATCAGCGGACAACAACTGCAGAAGTTTATTCAGAATCCCCAGATGGAAAATAAACCTCACTGACACTGACATTATTCTCCCGAGGTGCTCCAGAAGTTTAACACTTTAAGTGTGCGGTGTGTAAATTTCCAAATAATTTTTTCCACACCATTAAATAATCCTAAAATACTAAACACATAAAGGAGCTGATTAGCCACTTTGTCATATTAATATTTACAAATTTCCTTGTTTAGAAGTTATTTAGAAAAGACAGATTTCATCAAAAAGCCTGACAACAAACAGAGGTGGAAAGTTACGATTTTACGTTACAGTAATTAAGAAACGTTACTGTAATTAAGTAGATTTTTGTGTACTTTTAGTTTTTAAAGTAGTTTTTAAAATCTGTAATTGTACTTTTGCTTTAGTATGTTTCGTTTGAAGTATTGTACTTAACTACATTTAAAATTATGCCCATACTAGTAAAAAAAAAGTTAAAAAAACTACCGCACTGATCATTCATAGGCAAGAGAACAAAGATGCTAAACTCGCAAGAAAGATGAACATAGACATTTGTTATTGCTTAATTATGACTAGTTTGAGATTTATAGCCCTAGACTACACCAGAACTCACACCCTTGCAGAGTAAATTTTACTCTAAGTACAATTTAAATGAGTTACTTTTCACTTTTACATTTGGAGATTTAATTGTGTTAGACGGGCAACTTTACTTGTATTTAAGTAAAATTTCATTGAAGTAACTGTAGAATATTTTATTTCTGTTTCCACCTCTGGCAACAAGGTATGCTATGTATAACTATAGCTATAATGATAGCTATAGGAAAGTTAATAGAGTGGGGTCTGAGCATGAGGAATTGATGAATTATAGCCTTTAGTTGAAGTCAGTAATTGGTGTGACTGAGCATTTATGCTGGGTTCCTATAAACACATTTTCATAAGAAAAAATCAATAAACAATGGTGTCCAAACCCCTACAACTAGATCCATTACATCTAGGTTTAGTACAACATAACAGAACCACATAAAGTCTGTTACATTACTAACACATCCCATAGAGGTGGTAATTCAGTAATTAAAGCATTGAGCTTTGGCATGGAAGCTCATGCGTTCAAAACCCCAAAACCACTAAGCTGCCATTGCTGGACCCTTGAGTAAGGCCCTTAACTCTCATCTGCTCAGTTGTTAGTCGCTCTGGATGAGGGTGTCTGCCTAATGCCATAAATGTAACCTTGGGAATATCACTTTCTTTCTTTTAATTCAGTAATTAGAATTGCTCTAATTCAATATATCTTTGCTCACTCTTCTTTTACAGAACATTACAAGCTCTAAGCATGTTTAAGATCCAAAAGAGATAATTGTACATTGCTCTGTATAAGAGTGTCTGCCAAATGCTGTGAATATAAAGATCTACTGTACATACAGATTTTCATTTAGAGCCAAAGGATACTGTTAGCCTAGAATACATAAAAGAACTTACAAAATCTCTTTCTGTTTGAACACTTGGTCATAACCCTGATAGATTGAGGAGGAGAAATAGTTTTTGTTTCTTTTATGATGAGAAAATGTGTTATATTTATTACTT
>MU575040.1:4515876-4530876 GCA_024362625.1 Silurus asotus | reverse complement strand
AATCACTGACACTATCAAACAGTGACCACCATTATTCACTGACAATATCAATCTCTGACACTACAAAACAGTACTAACATCAATTACGGACACTATCAGACATTGCTGATATTCCTCAGTGACAATATCAAACATTGCTAATATTAATCACTGACAATATCAAACAATGACACTACAAACACTGCCACTATAAAACACTGCCTCTATTAATCACTGACACTATCAAACACTTACACTATCTAACATTGACACTACCAATAAAGCCTCTATTAATCACTGATACAATTAAAAACCACCATAAATTCTTTACATTATATAATAAATGACTGACACTATAGAACACTACTACCATCAATCACTGACACTATCAGACATCAACACTACAAACACTTTCACAATTAATTACTACCACTACAAACACGGCCACCATCGATCAGACACTATCACACTATCTGAACAATTAATCGTGATGCTATCAAACACTATTAATCACTGACAATATCGAACACTGCCAGTATCAAACACTGCTACCATCAATCACCTTCTGTCAAACACAGCCACTATCAAACACTGCTACCATCAATTACTGTCAAACACTGCCAACATCAAACAATACTACCATTAATCACTAACAATATCAAACTCTAAAACTACAAAAAAGTACCACCATCAATCACTGACACCATCAAACATTGCCAATATTAATCACTGACAATATCAAACATTGAGGCTACAAACACTGGGACTGTTATTCACTGACACAAAAAACACTACCCCTTTATTTACTGACACTATTAAACACTGCCACTACAAACACTGACACTATTGGTCACTGATACAATTAAATACTGCCACTATTAAACATTGCCAGCATTAATTACTGACACTATCAAACATCAACACTTTAAACACTGCCACCACAAACACTGCCACCATTGATCAGACAGTTTCAGTTGCTGCATGATTAATCGTGATGCTATCAAACACTGACACTATTAATCAATGACAATATCAAACACTGCCACTATCAAACACTGCTACCATTAATCACTGACACTATCAAACACTGCTACCAATAATCACTGACACTATCAAACACTGACTCTATCTAACATGTCCACCATTATTTGCTGACACTAAAAAAAATTGACACCACAAACACTGCCACTACTAATACCTGACACACATCCTCTGATACACAATCAGTATGACACTCAATCAGTCACTGCACTATTAATTACTAACACTATCAAACTCTGCCATCATCAATCACTGACATTATCAGTCACTGGCCCTATTAATCACTGACATTACAAACACAGCCACTATTTATCATGGATACAATTAAATACTGCCACTATTAAACTTTGCCAACATTAATTACTGACACTATCAAACTCTGCCATCATCAATCACTGACATTATCAATCACTGGCACTATTGATCACTAACACTACCAAACACTGCCACCATTAATCACTGACACTATCAAACAAATGACTCATTGACTTCATCAAACACTGGTGCTTATAAAAACACTGATACTATCAAATGTTGCAAGGAATCACTAATACACAACCTCTGACACACAATTAGTACTGACGCTATCAATCATTGCAACATTAAATGCTGTTGCTATCAAATGCTGCCACCATTAAATACTGTAATTATCAAACACTGCACCATTAAATACTGCATCTATCAAACTGCCACTATTAAACACTGCCATTATTAATACCGACATTATCAAACACTGCTACATACCCAATTAAATATTGATGTTCACCATTAAACAGCAATGCACAGCATCAAAGAACAGTACTGTTGCAGCAAAGCGTCCAGATCCTCAAATTCACATTAAACATAGGACACATTTAAAGCTCTGGAGGTTTTATTAGGTATCAAAAGAAAATTTGTCAGCATGCACAATAACATACAGTACATCTGATTATTTTCTTTTTCAAATACACACTTAGAAACATAGTGGATAAATATTTCTCATTAAACATTCGCTGCAACAAACGATGAGACTGGACCGAACTCCTTCTAGATGGCTTTATGCACAGATTCCATGCGCTGTACATAGTTGGCTGAAATGGCCTGTGTTTTAGTGAGAACACTAACCAGACATGAACTCTGACACTTGGGATGCAGCCAATGTAGAACTTTGATAGATTCAGGGGCCCTTTTTAACTTCCTGAACAAAAAAATACTATAGTTTTTTGAATGCTGAAACATTTTTTCTCGGCTCTGTGATCATATCAAACTACATCACAACGTGTGCTTCTCAAACTGACCTGGGCTCCAAATCTCAAAAATATTAAAGTCATGTATCATCGGCTCAGCAGTAGCCCACGTCTGCTTTTCATTTGAGGGCACTGAAAGCTTACCGAAGGGCACATTTATTCACGTTTTTACTACTTGCAAAAGTACCTTTATTCATGCGGTTTCATTATTGTTCACTTATTACTCAGGACCTAACAAATGCACATTATTACACGATTTCCATGTCGGCTAAAGTTCTGCATGTGCGCTTAGTGAATAACGTTTACTCCAGTGTAGGCTGATTTATCATTCTTATCCTGGCAAATGTTCTTTTAATATGTTTAAACACATTCGAGAGAGATTGAAGCTTGCTTAATTGCTGCATTACACTTGTTATAAAATGAATATTACTTTGTGATTAATCACATTATACATGGGAAGTCACTGAAACATGGTGGTTAGGGATTAGACTGTTGTCTAATACTTAGGTGTGAGAAAACTTTTCATAAAAAACGTCATTGCATTGTTTAAAAAAAGCAAAGG
Organism: Silurus asotus; assembly: GCA_024362625.1. Lineage (NCBI taxonomy): Eukaryota > Metazoa > Chordata > Actinopteri > Siluriformes > Siluridae > Silurus > Silurus asotus. The sequence goes on along the minus strand of MU575040.1, from coordinate 4,528,068 downwards.
ATTTTTTGTATCATTTCTCAATCTAATAATCTTTTCTTAGTGTTTTTGAATGCATTCAAGTAAGTTGTGACAGCTCTAATAATAACAACACAAATTGATGTTTTTTTGCAATATGATCATTTATTGTTACTATTTTAAACAAACACACACACACACACACACACACACACACACACACACACACACACACACACATTGGAATTCAAAGACTATATAAGGAAATTGGAAAACCACAATAGGACCTTTGATCATTTGACATTTAATCATAATTTTTTTTTTTTTCTATTGAGTATCAGAACCATTATAAACTCTATTTCTGTGCATAACCATAACTTAAGTAAATTAATTAATTAATTACCTCAAGATAATTGATTATGATTTCTTTATGATCTATTTAGAATGAGTTCGAGAGACTTTACAAATTGGAATGTTCACTCACAATGACTAAGAAAGCATTCCCAAATATTCCTGCAGAGTGTTCCATTTGTTCCACATTGTATTTTGTTCTTATTCTTTAGAGAAAATGTTCTAACTGCCTACACTACTTTTTCTCCACAGGCCAGATGTGACAGTGCACAGATTGTTTTGTATGTTTTGTTTTTCAGCACAAAGCCGAACAGACTGAAAGCTCTTTGGCAGCAGCCACTATCCAAATGTTCCCTAATGAATCGCATTAAACCAAGAATTTTCTTATTGAGGTGTAATGCAAGAGCCATAAATACCTGAATGTAAGCGCAGAGCTGCCATGGTGACTGACCAACAAACACTGTTTAAGCCCAATCAATAAAAGCTACACCGAGATTGACCTATATTTAAAAGGACTACAGTATAAATAAAAGTATGAGTCAATCTGAGCAATAACCACATCCCTTGCTGAGGAATGGATGCAGATGGACTCTGAAGTTAACTGCTACAGAATGAGGTAGACCACAAAGTGGACTAAGGAATAGAGATAGAGTGGACTATGTAGGAGAATTAGGATTTTTTTTTTTACAGAAATACGGACTATGAATGGGTACTTGATAAATTAGGAAATAATTGAAAAAGTGAAGTGGGAAAACAATAGTCTGACTGAAGTTAGTAAAAGACAAGGTTAAGTTGATGAGGCCCCTACAAAATGAACTTTGGGCTTTTTAGAAAGCAAATTAGGTCAAGGGGCTACAAAAATTGGAACAAAGTGGTTTGTGGTGGCATGAATATATGAATGAATATATGGATTACAGAGTGCACTGGGGTGAAATACAAATGGTCTGGAGGTAAACCACAAATGGATAGTGATAAGCTACAAAGTGGACTGGGGGTGGGATAGATAGATAGATAGATAGATAGATAGATAGATAGATAGATAGATAGATAGATAGATGGATAGATAGATGGATAGATAGATGGATAGATAGATAGATAGATAGATAGATATATCTGGCTGGGGTTGGTTCCCTGACCGGGGATCGAACCCGGGCTGCAGCGTTGTGTCGGGTGATATTGACCAGCCTTTGCAGGGCTTCACGTTCACACACAGTTGAGCCTCTCTACAGTGATAGAGTTGGTCAGGATGCTCTTGATGATGCAGCGATAGAAAAGAAGTACAGGCATTGTTGTGCCTTATTAACCAGAGCTCAAGTGTTCTGATGCCAGGAGAGATCCTCAGAGATTTGAACTCCCAAGAACTTAAAGCTGGAGACTTGCTTTACTTCAGTTCCATTGATGTAAACTGGGGAATGTCTCCTGCTGCTAGATTTCCGATTACACAGTGGACTGGGAAAGAACTACAAAGTGTTCTAGGTGTGAACTACAAAGTGGACTGAGGGTTGACTACAGAATGAACTGGGGGTGAACAACAAATTATATTCGGGTAAACTTCAGAGTGGCTTGCATGGTCCCATCTTCCTTCAGGTTGAGAGGTAGGTATACATCAAGACTCTTTCATGTTCTGGCACCAAGGTGATGGAATGGACGTTACCTAAATTTCACGGCACAGCTCAGTCACTTCATATGGGTAAAGACCTATATTTTCCTGAAACAATTAAACTAGCACTTTCCTCCCTGTTTGTTCCATGTATATATGTTAAAAAGTGTAATACAATTCCTCTGAACAATTTAGGTTGATGGTAATTCTAAGTCTGCAACCCAGTGAACCAGTTGATTTATTCATTGACACTACTCTTTTGTACTAATGCTCTGGATAACGTTGTCTACTAAACTCCATAATTGTAAATGTAAATGGATTGGGTTTGAGCTAAAAAATTGCCCAGGTCTAACTACAAAGTGTTTGGTACACAGTAAAGTGGCACATCTGTGCACATCTCACATTTGACTCCAACTTTAACTATTTAGAAGATCACATATATACTGGGGCAACAACTGTTCTTACTTACAATAAGTCGGTTGTTGCTATCGAAATAAACACACTTAAACTGTCCTTAAACTAATCATAAATAAAAATCTTCCAGGATGCACAATGCAGGATAAGTTATTTAATTTAAGCTATGCAAGTTATAGTTTATTTGGTATTTTCTTCCTATTTACCTGTAGCCTCAAGCATTACAGACAGATCTGCAAATGCAACACAGCCTAGATTTCCTATTAGCAAGGAGCTAGCAGAAACTAGCTATCATAACAGAAAAGAGGAAAGTCCAGAGTACTGCTTTAGATCAGCAGAAAAAGAAGGAAAAAAGAAAAAAGGAAGAAAGGAAAGAGAGCTGGGCCTTCAAACGCCCTGCACTGCCATAAACACTTTGGGGGTTTTGGCCTCGTCTGCATGTCATCTGTGGAGCAGGACAGTGTGTTTACAGAAAGACTTGGATGGAGAAAAATCAAAAGAGAAAGAAAAAGAGTGAGAGAGAGAGAGAGAAAGAGGGAAAAAGAAAGAAAGATAAAAAGAGAGAGTGAGTAAGAAAGAAAACGGATGTTACACTGTGCAGACTCGCAACATCAATCTCCAATCTGGACACTTCTAGGAAAATCCTAATAGCAGAGAGAAAGATGGACAGATAAGGAATTAGCGAATTTCAACTACTTTTCTGTCTGAAATGTAATTTGTTGGGTCTGCACATTTTCTCAGCGTGACTGGGTGGCCAAAAAACGTCAAGAAACGTTCACACACATCAAGAATGTGTGTAATGTGTGCAGAACACAATTCCTCCCATTTTACTTTAAATCTCTCATGTCGAAGTGTTTGGATTTCCCGCTTTGGTGGCAGAAGGCCTGGACATCTCGTCTCTGCATGCAACAGTTTTAAAAATCCCCTGGAACTGTCAACTCGGCCGTTAGTACTCCAAATAGCAAACATTCAGTTCCGATTCTGTAGTCCAAGTATTTGCAGAGCTGGGCTAACTTCTGCTCAGTCCATCTCTTTAGATTTTTACAACAATATGGCTATAAAATCCCCCAGTCTGTCTTCTCTTCATCTCAGTCATGATCTATAAACAGTCATGACTGAAAAAGTCTTTTCCGTATGCTAAGATTTACAAACACCAGTGAACATTTTTATTCCTTCTTTCATCCCTGAGTTATTTAATTACTTCTGTAATTATGAATATACATTTTAATAAGGCTCACATGTAAGTTTAGCTTGTGATTACTTTTCAGCGCTTGCCTCAGGCAGGGAACTGAGTTTTATTTCAAGCCTTAAATTACATACAAACAGTTTGATTTACATTTTTAACACAGGTTAAAGTTTCCTTTTTATGGTTGTTTATGTATAGTGAATAATGTAGCATATATTTTCCCTCTGTAAAGGGCACTATTTAGATGGGATTGTATAAAATATTTAACTGCTTGCCAGAAAGAAAAAAAGCCAGGATACTGAAGACTTCCAAAAATGTTAAAATACTAATTATTTCAGCGTATTACAAAAAAAAATAGTTTAATTTGTGTCTAATAAAATTCTGTGTAAATGAGCTGTTGCTTTACAAAGACTAACCAATAGCGATCACCATGCAAGATGTTTTAGGATTAACTCATTGAGCTATAACTGTAACATACCCTATTTACAACCATATTCACTGATACTTTAATAACATTCACTGTTCTGCTGTCACACTGGTTACAATGTTCACTAATAACAATGATTACACTGCACTGTCATATTAATTCACCTCAAATCTGCTGTTGTATCTGCAATGTTTACACAAAAGAAATTTCCTTAAAATATTACATGTACCGTATTTTCCGGACTATAAGCCGCTACTTTTTACCGACGCTTTGAACCCCGCGGCTTAATCAAGGAAGCGGCTAATATACTAATTTTTCCTGGGTTTTTCCCTGTTTCACAAACTTCAAGCCAAAAAACTGAGCCCCATAACATTAGACCAATGAAATTGCTGAACGGGTTCAGGTGAAACAATGAAACTCTTTATATTAAATCAGCTGCACTCCCACTGAATCGGGCCGCACCACATCATAAATATGGATGATGTTCCTCTGACGTTTGACCTGCCGCTCACTCGGACTGTCTACAGGAAATGCGAATCATTCGTCATGCTGAAAACACCGGGCATGAAAAAACACACCTGTGTTCTGAGCTGCACGGCATCGGGAGAAAAACTTCACTGATGGTGATTTTTAAACGCACGACGATGCCAAAAGAAAAACTCCAGAGAGAAATTGTTGTGAAAGGAAGGAAGAAGACAGTGAACAATGACTTTCTTTGTAGGCTACTGTTTAGATACAAGTCGTGTAACAGACACTGTCTTTCATTAAAGCCTGTGTAAAGTTCATTATTTTCAATTTAGACACCTGCGGCTTATAGACAGGTGCAGCTTATTTATGTTCAAAATAAAAATCTTCGTCAAATTCAGTCAAAGATGCAACCGGGTGGACATTTTTCATTACAAATTCTCCAGGTGGGTCAGATTGGATAGGGATTGTTCATGGATAGACACTCAGGTTTCTCTAGAGATGTTCAACAGGCAACAAGTTGCTCTTGAGCCACTCAAGGACATTCACAGAGTTGTGTCTAAGCCACAACTGTGTTGTCTTGGCTGTGTGCTAGGGTTGTTATCAAGTGAGAAGGTAAACCTTCAGCCCAGACTGAGGTCCTGAGTGCTGTGGAGCAGTTTTTTTTTTTTTTTGAGGATATACCTGTACTTTGCTGCATGCAGCAAGAGTTGTTGCAAAGGTTAAAAAATAAAGATTATACATTTGTAAAAATTATACATTCGTTAAAAAAATTATACATTTGTATTAATTTAATTATAAACAGTATTAATTTAAAGTACATTTAAAACAGTTAAAAATGTGCGATGAAGTTGCAATTACTTGTGAGTAAACGTGTGCCAATCATTCAATTATTAAATATTGTAATCGATTGACTGGCACCCAAATACATGCAACTGAGCAAGTTCACCACAGCAGATGTCTGCACAGAGCTCACATCATCACATAACATCATCAATGACTCCTCACATTCCAGTCACAAACTGTATGACCTTCCATCAAGCAGGAGATACAGGAACATACATACCAGTAGGTTCAGGGTGAGTTTCTTTCCAGCCACCATCACCCTACTGAACTCTACACTACCCTGTTAGAATACTATATAAACACTGTATATAAGACTGTTATTTACTGTTAGAGTTTACCCATCACATTTCAGCAATATAATATAATTTTCATATATTGTCTCAAAGGACAATACTATAAAAATTAAACTTGGATATGTTTTAGAGTTGTCGATCAGCAGCTTGTAAATAACTCAACATACAGTCATTATTGTCAAAATATCTTGCAACAAAGGTAAATGCACTCTAAGTGAACATTTCAAAACTGTGTTTAAAGTTTCAATATTTTATGGGATCACCATTGTTATCTAGCACTGCCTTAATCCTCCTGGGCATGGAATTCACCAAAGCTGCACAGGTTCCTCTACCACTCCCTCATAAGGAATCTCGGGGCTGTTGAATGTTAGACACATAGCTCTTCTCCACCTTCTACTTGAGGATACCCAACAAGTGCTTAATAGGGTTCTGTTCTAGAGACATATTTGGCCACTCCATCACCTTCACCTCCAGCTTTCTCAGCAAAGCAATCTCATCTTGGCATTGTGTTTGGTGTTATTATTATGTTCGAAAACTGACGTTCGGCCCAGTTTCTGAAGGTAGGCCATTATGTTTTCTGAATGTCACAGTTCATGTTGGAGCCCATGTTTCATTTAATCAACTGCAGCTCCCCAGCTACAGCAGCACTCATGCAGCCCCAGACCATGATGCTACCACCACCATGCTTGCCTGTAGGCAAGATCCATTTTTCCTAAAACTTCCTCCAGGGTGTCACCACACATGTTGGACACCATCTGAACCAAACCAATCAATCAATCAATCAATCAATCTATCTATCTATCTATCTATCTATCTATCTATCTATCTATCTGTCTGTCTGTCTGTCTGTCTGTCTGTCTGTCTGTCTGTCTGTCTGTCTGTCTGTCTGCCATTGAAAAGTCCAGAAAAAAGTTTTTTTAAAAGAAAGTCAGATTTTCAAAGCTTTATAGTTTGAAGACTTTGATCATAAACACTTCTGCCATAGAGCTTCAGTGTTTCCTTTTTCTGATCCACTCAGCAGGCTCTGATCAGCATTACCACCACCTGCAGTGACAAAATCAATAATTCAGGCCTCATGCTACATAATGTATAGATCTATACATTTTTCATAGCCATGAATGTCTTTTGGTGAGATGCCACACTGCTGGATGAGTAGCAGCACGTCATTTACGGCAGGTGTGTGTTTTTAATGTCATCGAACCCCGCGGAATTCTAGGTTTCCTGCTCCCATGAGCATGCTGATTTTAGTTATATATTATGCATGTAATAATAATTCTCATTAATCTTTCATCTCAAAGTGTTCACAATTAAAAAACAGAAATAATTTTAGGTCAGGATGTTCAGGATCATTTTTTAAATATCAAGAATTTTCTAGTTTACCAACAGGTAAAAATAAAAAAAAGATGAGTCCTATGTGAGTCATTGCAGTAGAAAAGGCTGGAATTTAATCAGTTATTATATAGTGAGCAGTACAGATAGGATTTTGAGAAAATGATTGCAGTCATTTGCATCTTTCGCTTAAAGGGAAAGTATGTAGAGACATAAGCAATGTAATCACTAAAATAAGAAATTGGAAAGATAGAGTAGGAAAAGTGTTTTGTTCAAAATAATATTAATTACAATAAGTAACAGTAAGTAAGTATCAACTGAAGCAGATAATGGATATTTAACTTTGGTTATTTTGGTGGTAGGCAAAAAGAGGCAGTGCAGGGGGACAGGTGTAGATGAATGTAGAGTAATTTCTTTTAGAAAATCCTTCAATATTTTAATGCTTTGCTTAGCATGAATCAAACTTAATGTAGGGCCATAAGCATAAAAACATACATGGAAAAATATAACCTTCACTTTAACACCAAGCAATATACGAGTTTTACACATTAAACTATATATAATAAAAAATACATCTTTAGTGAATGTAGTATGGAAAAACTCAACATGAGAGGTGTAAAACAGAAGCACTTAGACATTGAAGGCCAGAAAAAGAAGGGATTATTTTAAACTGGGTATGGTTTAAGAAAAGAGGAGATGTTTTGTGGGGGTGAGGGAAAAACAATAGATGTTTTTTAACCTTGGTTTTAACAAAGGGGAGACTTAAGAAAAACTTGTCGGGACCCAAGAAAAAAAGAATTATGTTTTTAAACTGGGTATCGGAACAGGAAAAAGTCACATAAATATTTAATTAGGACAAGAAGGAGATTAGTAAGACTTTCAAAACAGAGAAACAGAAATTTATGTATTATGTGAATATGTGAATGAGGTTAATTAGACTTTAAAGGTAGAGGATGAATCTCAAAGAAATATGTAAATGATCAATGTACAAAACGTGAGTTTTTTTCGATTGGAATTTGCCCTTGCTAGCAACAGCTGACTTGTGCCATTGACTTGTAGGACGTGCTGACTGACTGCAATAAAGCTGTTTTTGTCCTTTCTCACTCTCCTCGACTAATAGCTTCTTCATTTTGCTAAAGTTAGATATTCATGTCAAATAATTTCAGTGTTGTTTAATTAAACTAACTTGCTACTTTTTACCATTTGAAATAAAAATTGTAATAGTATTTACATGATAACTAACTAAACTAAAGCAATAGAACAAATCCAAAGTTTACTTTATATGTCTAAATAGCTAGGAGATTAATTTACTATTTATTAATGTTATTATTAATAAGCAGGTTTTGGGTTCTGACATAAATTTTCATATACATTTCCAGAGCAATGAAAGATTATTTGAGAAAACATAATAGCTAGAAAAGCAAACTATGCTATTTTCATAAATAAAAGAAAAGTATTAAAATAAATATGTTTAAATGTACCCACAAAGACAATTTCTGACTAAACCCACAATCCCCTATAAAATATTGACTGACTTCATTTTGACATGAAACATTGTTTATTGGGAATATTTTTCAAAGGTTTTTATTTAAGGTTTAGTAGTAAATTAGTAATAATCAAATTTATATAGAGCAATTTTGCAATGAAATGCTTCAAAATATTTGCTAATTATTACATACACTAATTGGAAGGATTTCTCTGGTTGATCCTCTGGATTTCATGCTTATTTCATGCTTATTTAAGACAAATAGCTAAAGTTCTATCAATAGGAAGCACCACTTCACTAGTTAGTAAGCCCTATAACACTTTTATTTCTTAATACTTTATAAGAAAAATGTTATTCTCTGGCTTGTGAACATTAAGTTTGTGTGAAAAAATAAATGAACTAGACTGTACAGATGGAAACAGTCATGCTGAAAATGCTTTATTCATTTTTGTGATTCCTAAGCATTATCTAGGAATTTCTTTTTTTTTTAAATCATGTTCGAGATGCCATTATAGTGAATATCAGCACACCACAGGCCAAAAGTTACATTACATTCACATGTGTATATTAAGGTAACAAACCAGTGTTTGAGGTGGAATACTGTGTACCGAAAACAGCCAGGTAGAGTGATACACACAGTGAACTCTGCTAGTGCTGTACCAGTACCAGTAAATATTCATCAGTCACTTGTCCATTCATATTGGTGGACCAAAATCTTATGTTGTGTAAAGATAAAACAAGATTTATTTGAAGCAAGCTTTTAAAATAGTTCTAGTTTCCACGTTTTCTGCTTTGTACATCCTGGATAAATTTTATTCTTAACTTTTTTACTGAATATAATGGTCAATCCCAACTTACTCCATGGTTTACTTTATATATTTGATGGAGACTATGCAGCACTTCTGTAAGTCTCACTGGTTAAGTTCATCTGCTAAATGCTGTAAATATAAATGGAGTTTAGGTACAGTATTGGACAATTTGGATAATGGCCGGTGAATTGTGAGTCAGCATTTAAACAGGATTTAGGCCAAAAATGGCCCAAATGCAGCCAAGTATATCAAACAGCGGTGCAGTGTTATATTTTTGGCCCTGAAGAGGTGCAGCTGTAGGTTGTGTTCTGTATCCTCTCAGAGTTTGGCTCTCACCAAGGTGGAGTTGTGGTTAAGCCAGATTTGGATCAATTCATTGTCATAATTACATGGTGGTTTGCAGGCTACATGCATGTGAGAAGTCATTCATTTGCTGTTTGAATGCTAGTTAAGTTTCTGTTTAAACTAAATATTACACAAAATGCTAATATGAACAACATAAATACCAAGGTCAGTGGAGGGGGATACCTGATTATTGAAATGACTCCGATCACGTGATGGCTCTTGATGTGGTAATTGGGTCTGCTTGTCTCCGGCAGGTCAGAGACAAAATCCAAAAATGCACATTCGGTTTGAATTCAGTGGAGGATGGGAAAATTTTTACCCTTCACTACTGTAACTGGAAGCGTTTAACAAATAAAGCAAATGGGAAACTCACACACACACACACACACACACACACACACACACACACCCATATATATATATATATATACATTTTTTGCAACAAACTAGGTAAAAGGCCAAAACCCAAGATTTAGACGAGTCCAAATTGAAAAGAGTCCAAATTTGACATACTTGGCTCTAACAGAAGACCTTATGTAAGACGGAGAACAGGAGAAAAGCTTTTTCGCAGACTGCTTCACACCCCCAGTCAAACATGGAGGTAAACTTTTAATGGTTTATGGTTGTTTTGGAGCAGGAAAGGTTGGAGACTAAAAAACTGAACCAGCATGGCTATTATTCCACACTTCAACACCATGCAATTCCGTTTGATCTGTGCCCTACTAAAACCAACTTCACCCTAAAACAAAAACATTACCTGAAGGATGTGTAAGGCTCTGTAAGCATTATTAAGATAGCAAACAGTCAGTTGGAGTGTTATCTATCACTGAATTACCTGCACAGTCTCTGGATCTAATGCATATTGAACTTCTCTTGGATGAACTGGATTGCAAGATCAGAAAGGAATATCCAACTAGTAAACATCTTTGGTAAGTTTTACAAGAGGAAGAATGTTGAGACAATAAATTCTAAATAAGAGAGAATCAACATAGAATCTATCGATCAAATCAAATATCAGTGAGAGTAAATCATCAGGAAATAAGAACAAATATATCTATAACTAATCTGTGAGATAAATTGTTAAGGTTATTTCCTGAAATTGGCAGAAAAACGAAACAAATAAAGAAGATGAATTGCCAAAAAGATATCCAGGCATTAAGGTTTCTCTTGATTGGCTAATTGTATCATTAATTATTAATAATATTATCATCATAAAAAGTTTGACCTTATTCTTAAACATTAAATATGATATATAACAAAGCATACACAAATTTCTTTTTTTTTTTCAATATATTTTATAATTAACAATAGTTTCTTAACAAGTTCAACAAAAATTACTTTAATTAGTAAAATAATTATTGCATGTTTATAATTGGTTTCTTTCCTAATTTTTTATTGAAGACCTAATAATTTAACAATAATCAAAATCATATTATATGTGACATACTTTTATTGAAGAAAGATTCTGACACAGTTCTTATTCAGTACTAAGACACTTGTGTTTTCCATCTGTTCTATGCTAATCTCTCTCTCTCTCTCTTTCTCTCTCTCTCTCTCTCTCTCTCTCTCTCTCTCTCTCTCTCTCTCATATTCTCTTTCATTTCCTATTTGTTTCTCCAGTACAATGGGTCTCCTCAGCATCCCTACTGTTTGAAGTTGGTCATGAAAGAAAAGACTTTCCATCCTCCGTTGTTCTTTCCCTTTCTCTTTCATTTCTCCTCGTGATTTATTTATTTATTCATTATTTCATCACTCATTCCCTGATCTGTCCCCTCGATGGCCTTTTTTTCTCATGGGAGACTATAGATCTCTCATCATCGCTTCTCACTTTCAGAGATGTCAATATGGGACGTCCATAAACGTGCTGATACTGCATGTGCATGTCATTTTGATATTGTGTTTAAAATAATATTTATTTAATTTTATTTTATTTATCTGTACCTGCAATTAAAGATTAAATGAACCTCTGCATTAGTACAAATCATTACTTTCAGCTGGTTCATGCAGATCACTTTTTTGGGGGGGGTTAGTCTTAACTTCTTCCAGTGACATGCTGGAAGAACCCCTGAGAATGGTTTCCTACATTACCCACAATGCATTACCTGCTGATAGTGCAGTGAGATTTAGCCCTTAATTCACGACAAGTTAGTAAAAAGATAGATGCAGCAAAACCAGCTATCTTATGGCTGCACAGCATTTGTTCTGACAATGTACACAATGCATTTTTATATATTTAAGGTTGAACATACCCGGAAAACAAAAACTTTTTGGAAATTTTTAGCCTCTCACAATAAAACCTGACTGGTCTCCTATTTACTGTCATTGTGAATGTGCTAGCACCTGCCAACTGCTGACACATATAACAAAACACCAACATACAACCAACAAACAAACTCTTACAGGAGTTTCAATTAAACATGTCACATATGTCGGATTATACTTAATGAATTTCAGGCATTATAAAGGTGGAATGGAAACAAATCCAAAACAAGGAGCATGTGTATGTGTGTTTTTTTATAGAAATGTACTGGAAATGTTAAAACAAAATCCACGGAATGCACAATGTAGTAAACCTATTGAACAGAATGCTATCTATATTGTTATCTAAAAAGTTCCATATACTGCCATATAGCACCTTGGTTTATTTTATTAAATACTTTCAGTAATGACAGCAAATTAGGACATA
>MU575040.1:4508376-4510876 GCA_024362625.1 Silurus asotus | reverse complement strand
TTTTTCCTTGCCACAGTCGCCATGGCTGCTCATCAGGGATAAATGCACACCATTCACCTTGACTGTTGATTTCTGTAAAGCTGCTTTGAGACAATGTCTGTTGTGAAAAGCGCTATAGAAATAAACTTGACTTGACTTGACTAGTTGAAAAGATATATTCAAGGTAAAATATTACTCCGGTAAAAGTAAAAATGCTTCCTATAAACTTTTCCTTGAGTAAAAGTACAAAGTTTTTGCCTTCAAGTGTACTTACTTTAAATATCCAAAGAACTATGATTTATTATGGCTATAATGTTCCTGTTATGTTTTTTTGTCACAAGACTCTTTGCTTATTCAACTCAGTTTATCTAAAAATACTCTTTGACTCTTAGCACACCAATCTATCAATATAATGATATTAATGAGTCAAACAATAATTTATATCTATTCAAATTATCATGAGCCCAAAATCTTCTTTTTAGCTACTCCAAAAAACATTGTGTAAATAAGGTCACGGGTGTTGTGGCGAATTCGAGTCAGGAGTTTCCTCCATCATTTAATCCTCTGAAAATATTCTGCTTGCTGTTGAACTGATGCTGAACTGTATGTTAATGCTAATTAGATACTACGTAGATAGAAGGCTCTCTACCCTAATTGATGGCTTGCTGTGTGCTTGGCCAGTTTTTATCCACTTATTAAAAAAAGGAGTCTCCCCAAATAGAAATTCTTCAGTAATGTACAGGTACATAAAAAAAGCTAAAAAATTGTCTATTGTTTATTGTTTACTGCCATACGCATTTTTTGTATATACATCTTTTTTTTCTTATATACATATCTATCCTGATATTCTATATATTCTTATATTTAATTTATATAGATTTTATACTTTATTAATCAGTCTTCTTTTTCTTTGTATTATTTTTCTCCCCATCCTATTCCCTCAGGATAACAAGCATTTCACTGCATGTCGTACCCTGTATGTATGTGTATGTGACAAATAAAATTTGATATGATTTGATAATGAATTACATTTACTCTGTTACTGTCCACCACTGCAAACACTCATTTTACTTAATAAGTAAATACCCTAACCCTAAGTTTCTCTTCTTGCTGGACCATCCGCCTGACTCGTTTTTGACTTTTTCCCTGAGGTGGTTTGAAGTTGTCACACTCAGGTTTGTCTCAACAGGTTCGGCGCACCAAACGGTTCTTGGTTCGAAGGTCATCGTAGTAGAAGTTACACTGCAGGAAAGAGTGTGAAATCTTCTGACTGAATTTCACCAGAGGAAAGAAATTATTGCAAAGGCAGTAATCAACCATTACATATTTTATCCTACGATTATAAGAATCTTTTAAAATTGTTTTATTTGTCTGAGATGACCCAATCATGGACAAAATGGCACAGTGGGCACCTGGCTAAAGTTTTCCAACACTTACATTTGTGACATTTGGCAGACACGCATATCCCAAGCGACTTTCATTTATTTAATTCATACAACTCCGCATTGGGATCGGGGGATGGGGGGGGTAAAGGGATCAAGAGTTCAGCTTTGGTACTCCCACACATCTTCTGGAAATACAGTCCTAGAAGAACAAGAAAAACAAACAAAAAAAAACACTTGGTGATTTCTTGATAATATGACAATCTTTATATTTTTTGTCCTTAAATGTACTCTTAAATCGACCTTAACTAAATCTTTATAAAGGAGGCTGGTGTGGGAATGAATGAATGGAAGAAAGAACAGGAATTTGTTCTTTCAGGAACGAATATTCAACATTATGTAATGTAACTATACATGGCAAAGAAATATACTATAAGTACTTTTTAATAAGTAAATAAAATTGTCGTTATTAACAAATTGATGTGCTATTTTAAGAAATATTTTGAGGAACCCTTGGGAAGTGCTGTTCATCATGTGTTCATCATAGTGTAATTCATCATGTGTGCATAAGAAACATGAACATGACAATGTTATTCCTTGATTTGTCAGTTCAAATTCAATAAATAGACAATAATAATACAATTATTAATAATAGTTGTATTGTTGTTATTATATATGACTATGAAAATTGTAGAGTCACACTGAAGGCATCAAGGGCTATTTGACCAAGATGGAGAGTGATGGGGTGCTGCGCCAGATGACGTGGCCTCCACAGTCACTGGACCTGAACCCAATCGAGATGGTTTAGGGGTGAGCTGGACCGCAGAGTGAAGCCAAAAGGGCCAACAAGGGAACTCCTTCAAGAGAATGCCAAGTGTGCAAAGCAATAATCAAAGCAAAAGGTGGCTACTTTGAAGAATCTATAATATTAGAATATGACATGTTATGTATATAATTCCATATATAATTCCACATGTGTTAATTCATAGTTTTGATGCCTTCAGTGTGAATCTACAATTTTCATAGTCATGAAAATAAAGAAAACTCTTTGAATGAGAAGGTGTGTCCAATCCTTTGGTGTGTACTATATATATATATATATATATATATGTATATATATATATATATATATATATATA
>MU575040.1:4484373-4505706 GCA_024362625.1 Silurus asotus | reverse complement strand
TATATATATATATATAAAGATTTAATCACTGATGTTTTGACGTATTTGGGTACAAGACGTTTATTTAAGATTTCTGAAAGGAGACTCTGTTGTCAGTCAAGACACTTTGTCATATTTTCCAGTGAAGGAAAGTTTTCAATACAGAGGAGACAGAGTACGCTTTCTGATTTCTAAGTAAAATGACAGGCTTTTTTTTTTAAAGATAAAGGGCAGGAGAGAGAGATAGAGAGAAAGAGGGAGAGAGAGAGAGAGAATGCTACACATCATTAAACTATAAAATGTGTGACATGCCATTAATTAATAAATTAAACTACGTAATGTTTGGCAAATTGCTTTGATGGATGCAGAATAACACACTCCAGATGGAACCAATGTACTTTTTGGTGGTAGATGTTCTAAGCAGTTATTTACATTTTTATGTCATAGGTTATTAAGACCTATAAAAATATATGAAAATGTGATCATGATATAAACTTTAAACTCTAAAATTAAGCGAACTAAAATTGCTTGTATTTAATGCAATTACATGAATATTGCTTTGTGACAGTGTCATGTTACATGAGGATAAGAGAATACATGTTTAGATAATTTCCATTAAAGTGCAAATCTACAAGAAAAAAAAAACCGACCATGAAAGAAATGATTGTAAGAAATTACAGGCTGCATCAGCCCAGATTTCTCTCCAGGACATATGCCAGGATGAGCTCATTCCTGAAATAGATTAAATATCAAAGTGGAGATGTATAGAATACTGTATCCTTAAACTTTAATCAACTTTAGAATAAGGACTGACAGCATGGGAGTAACAGCAGGACATCGATGACCATCTCTGAGCAAATGTGTATATGATGGTGATTATTATTGAAACAAGAGTATCACCAGATAATTTTGGAGATAACGATGTAACGATAGCAAGTGAAAGTGTATGTGATCATAATTACCATTTACAGACCTTCAGTTAAACAACCGTATGACCCGGCCATTGGGAAGAACTATGAGGAAGGATTTGGACTGTAATAAATATCAACAGTCTGCAAGAATGACTTAGGACCGCAGTTTGCTTGAACAATTCTTTATTTAAGCACCTATCACTGAACAGCACCTCAACAATGATGGAACTGTAATGAATGGGCATTTGGCGCCACCCAAATGGGGATGAGTTCAGTTTTGATTCTGGTTTCTCTCCTTCTTTCTCGTAACATCTCAGGTAGTTTTTCCTCGCCAAAGTCAATACTGGCTCACTAATTAGATATAAACTTATAAAGAACCAATTTATAGGTACTAAACTTATACATTCTAACTTCATAACCTCTCTGTCTCTGTAAGACTCTTTGGGATAATGTCGATTGTTAAAAGTGCAATAACAATAAATCTAAAATGATCAGAATCAAATAATCAGAATCAGAATACTTTATTGATTCCATAGAGAAATTGTTGGGTTGCAGTTGCTCACAGTAAAATTAAAGTAGAGATTAAAGCAATTTAAGATATAACAAATGTAAATACAATGTATATATCTATAAAGTTATATATTAATTGAAATGACTTAAAAATGTATAGCAACATGCAATGAAATGTTTAGCAGCAGTGAAACAGATGGCAGAAAAATCCAGACTACAATGATAGTTATATGTTATTGCACATGTAACAATTATTATTATAAATATTATTATTATTACACTGAAATTATTGCACATAATTGATATTGACATTATATAAGTGTGGCATAAAAAACTATGGCTATACCGTTATTTATATTGTGTAAATTTACATCGTGGACCAGCTGTTGAACACTTAGAGAAAGGGGTTATATAATTTGATGGCCACAGGCAGAAATGATCTCCTGTGGCACTCTGTGGTGTGTCGTGATTGTATGAGTCTGTCAATGAACGTACCCAATGGTACCCACTTCATTGAGCAAGAATTGCTCTGTGTTCTTTTATACTCCGAAGAACACAGAGCAATCATGCATTTTGCCAATTTTATGGTGTAATAAACAACTTTATTACAACATTAAATAACATGAATCATAAATCTTAGCATTAGCCTGAGCTGAACCAATAACAACAGTCATGAGTAATGAAAACGGAAACACATAAAGTGCTAATTAGCAAACAATGCTATTTAGGTGTGAGTGCTCGGTGTCACGAGTGACCAATTGGAATCGTGGTTCAGGGTCATATTTCTGAAATATATTCACACACTGATCCCAAAAGATTTTTTTTCTTGCTGATCATACAGTCCCCTGGTGGTCTAGTGGTTAAGATGCAGCGCGCTCACCGCTGCGACCCGAGTTCGATCTCCGGTCAGGGAACCATCCCCAGCCACACTCAGTGCCGGTCCCAAGCCCGGATAAATTGGAGAGGGTTGCGTTAGGAAGGGCATCCAGCGTAAAACATGTGCCAAATCAAACGTGTGGACGATCTGCTGTGGCGCCCCCTAATGGGAGAAGCCGAAAGAAAGTTTAAACAGTACTTTTAGAAAAAGAAAGGAGCTACAATAAATACAAATGTCAACCTTTTTGGATGAAATCTGTAAATTCTTTCCTATAAAGCCCTGGTCAGGGTCACTGTAGTTTCAATTAATTATTGTTTCTTTATTATTATTAAATACTGTAGAACCAACTTGTGTAAGCTAATTAGACTTTAAAGAAAATCTAGCACACAATCCTATCTTCCAGCATTTCTGTTTAAAAGATTTATGCAACAGTTATAAAAAGTGTTTCTTCACAACAATGTTTTTATTCCTTGGACCAAAATCGGGTGATAATCATTGTCCCCCCTACCGAAGTGACATGTTTCTGGAAGAAAACCAGTGTTTTCGATGAACAGCTAAGCTAATGTAGCAAATGTGTTTATGAGTTATGAGATACTCTGTTGGCTTAGAAACACTAAAAGCTTTTTGCTGTAGCAAAACGCTAATATTAAGCAGATTCTCTTTGTCAAAAAAGACATGACCTTCACCCCAAAGTCGTATTCTATCCAGGATAAACTCGTTCGAAAGAATGTGAGGATTTGGATGAAAAATGAACCTTTATCACTTAGGTGAATTATTTTCCCATGTACTGTGTATGTTAAAGGGTAGAGGATTTCAAGTCATCTGCATCTTGTGTGATTGCTAAATCATGTTAGCTTTTGTAAGAATGCTGGGTTCGGCTCATCATGCGCTGATCTTCATGTCTGCAAATCCTACTGCATGTTTCTGCTTTTGGCTTTCTGTGCTCATTCACGAATTTCTCCTGCTGTCCTGACAAATGTTTGGAAAACCAGAAATGTCAGAAAAAAGACTTTTATTCTACACTTTCATGGCAGTTTAACACTCCTGAATTTAACCTCCATTTACAGAAATGAAACAAACAAATCAGATAGATTGATAAACTGTATAGACAAAAGTATCGGGACACCTGACATTTCCAGCCGTACAGTACTTGGTTTTTCCCACAAAGTTGGAAGCACACAATTGATGACTTTGGATGTGGTAGAATTGTATTTTCCTGTTGAACTAGAAGACCTAAACCTGTTCCAGAATGACAATGCCCTTGTGCACAAAGCCAGCTCCGTGAAAATACAGTATGCTTTACATGGGTTGGAATGGAAGATCTTGAGTGGTCTGCTATAGAGCACTGACCTCAACACTATTGAACACATTTGGGATGAATTGGAATGCTGACTTCTCCCCATGGCCTTTTCACCCTTCATCAGTACATGACTATAAAAAAGCCAAATCTACACAAGCACACTTCAAAATCTAGTGGAACCTCTTCCTAGAAGAGTAGAGATTATTGTCACTAAACTTTTTTTCTGCTTCTCCCATTAGGAGTCGCCACAGTGGATGTTTGATTTGGCACATGTTTTTACGCTGGATGTCCTTCCTAACGCAACCCTCCCCATTTATCCTGGTTTGGGACCGGCACTAAGGCTTGTGCAACCCTAATGGCTGGGGTTGGAACCAGGGCAGTGAGAGCGCCGGATCCTAACCACTAGACCACCAAGGAACCCTAGTAGAGGTTATTGTCACTAAATAGAAAAAACTGACTAAACTGTAACTAAATGTGGAATGGGTTGTTCTACATACATACACATTTTATGGTTATGTAATTATAATAATATAAAATATAATAATAATAATAATAATCTGAAATATGGCCAAACTGGTGGCAAGTGGCATCTTGGCAGCTGCACGCTTGACTTTTCTCAGTTCACGGGCAGTTATTTTGCGCCTTGGTTTTTCCACACGCTTCTTGCGACCCTGTTGACTATTTTGAATGAAACGCTTGATTGTTCGATGATCACGCTTCAGAAGCTTGGCTATTTTAAGACTGCTGCATCCCTCTGCAATATATCTCACTATTTTTGACTTTTCTGAGCCTGTCAAGTCCTTCTTTTGACCCATTTTGCCAAAGGAAAGGAAGTTGCCTAATAATTATGCACACCTGATATAGGGTGTTGATGTCATTAGACCACACCCCTTCTCATTACAGAGATGCACATCACCTAATATGCTTAATTGGTAGTAGGCTTTCCAGCCTATACAGCTTGGAGTAAGACAACATGCATAACGAGGATGATGTGGTCAAAATACTCATTTGCCTAATAATTCTGCACTCCCTGTATAAAGGAAACCATATATAACTGAAATAGATGACTTTTGGATATCTTTCTATATTTCTCATTGTCATTTTATCCCCTGTTGTCAGGGAACCAACCTTCACACTAATCACCTTCACCTGTCTCCAGTCTACACCCTCCCTTTATAACGCCCCTTCGTTCGCACTCACTCACCATCCGATCTACGGTTCATTCTGGCGATCATCACTGGACCACCTGTGTTTAAAATATACGGGTTTTCTAGGACTGTTCTGGTACGGTTCTGTTTGTTTCCCAAAGCTAATAAACGTCCTCTTGGTATTCTGGTTTCCGACTCATGATTAAAGCGTGACACCTGTACATTTTGGACCTCATTTTTTTTCAATATTTTTTTTCCCCTCAATTCCCAAATTGTTTTTTTTTTTTTAACATTTTACATTTTAAACTATTTAAATAGTTAGATCATGATTCTAATTTGGATTAAAAAGTACATCTTAAAAAATACACAGTTGCTTGCAAACTGTGTTACTGTGATCTTTTTGAAATTATAACCTACCGAATTTTGCTTTAATGTTTTTTTTTTTAACACACCCAGGTCCACTTCCCTTTCGACTGTCTGAGAATATTTGAGCAAGTGCAATTTTCTTACTCATTCATGTAAAGTTTGTTAAATGAGGATTGAGTCAATGACACTATAGACTTTGGTGACACATGTTACCCAGAATGCATCGCTCCAGGCTGACACAAGTTTTTCCATTTTCATAACAGTGACAAAATGATTTATAAGCACCGTCCCCGAGCTTCATGAATACGTGCTTAAAAGGAAGTGTTCGAGAGAGACGCAGCGTCTTGAGCTTTTGTCCCACGCCTTCAGGCGTCACAGATGTTTGAGGACACTTTAATGCAAAAGGCTGAATCATTTATAACAGACGACGCGTTTCACTTTTCACAGGAGTCCCATCCGCGTACGCAGCATTAAAAAAACAAAATGGTGAAAGGACAAAAAGTTTGCATGTGACAGCGTAATGGATCAAACACACACACACACACACACACACGCCGAGTACTAAAAGCAGTTTTTTGCATCATTTACTACTCCCTCAGCACTTCTATTCTTATTTTAAAGTAAATCTGCTCGCTGAAAGTCACGAGGATGAAAATAGTAACTGAAGTTTTAGCTAAAAAATATTTTGCCATATTGAGAGACTTTTTTATATTCTGAATTTCTAGGAGCAGGCTTGTATTTATTATACCTTACAGCATACATTTTATATTTTAGACAAGGTGATGGAGAGATGTTCATTTCCTTGTCATTGTCGAGGATTCAAACTTTAAATAAATCATTGATGATTTAAGATTTGGCTTCTTACTAGAATTTTGTTCATGTCCTCTGATGTCATCATCTATACCACTATACATTAAAGATCTTCACGCTTGTCCCAATAAAAGTTTCCAGGTTGGATCGTACAACTGAATTTTTAAACCCATCCCAAGTACAGTATTATTTGTTAACTAAAATTAGTAACCATTCAAAAAATTGTTAGACTTTTTAAAAAATATTAATACTCACATTTTCTTACCATAGTTTCATTGACGCTGGACAACTTTGACAAGAATCAGCAACATTTCAGATAAAGGTATTCAGTGGTATGGAGGCAGAATAAACTTTTATAAGACTCAGTGCTGTACTTTTGCCAAATTTTACTTTAAAACATCAATTCAGAGGCGGTTATACAGTATATGCAATAAATAGGGGTTGCTCACAAAAGGGGGCACCATTGCATTTAGTGTATTTATTCTTGTATCTACCCCTTTTTTACACCAAATATAATCTTGCATACCCCTCAGCAAATGTGCAGTTGCACAACTGCATTATCTGCATGTTTTTCTGAAAAAAGTAATTCATAAAAAACATTTTGTTCTTTTTAAGAAATTGTGATTATAAATCTCCATTATATAATAATGATTCATGCTGAATGGATGGAAATATTTTTGTTATTACCAACATTCATTTTTAAATTCAGTGAACACAATGAAGCTCTAAAAGACTGCATATTTTAAGAAAAAAAAAGTTCTGCTCTCAGGTCTGAAACTGAAATTGCGAAGGAACCATGTTCTGGGATTCATCAGAGACATTTTTGGATTTGCTTCAACTTGTGAAAGGGAGGACTTTCCATCATAAAAAGGATTTGTTTATCCCGAACAGAGAAAAAATTACAAATGTAAAACAAATGTGCAGGAAAAATGCTAGAGATACAACATGAATTAGACTGTCAAAGGTCCTAAATGTGGGGGGAAAAAAATCTTTTAATAAGAGTTTAAAACTGAAATAAGTGAATGGCAGCATCAATGTTAAAGATGTTCATGGCTTATCAGAAGCATGGAGGTTAAAATGGTGGTTCTACAGTATAGCTTAGACTTTATGCCATGAGCCAGAAGTTAAAAGGGTATTAATGTGAATTTGCTAGTATCTGCTGTGATCCGAGAATTGCTTGATATATTGCCAGTTCTGTAGGTATGTTTTGGACTTACACAAGCTATAAGAATCCAGACTAGATACCAGAACCCTGGATGAAGGATTGTGTTGCTGGTTTTCATAAAAAAACACCAAACAAAACAGGTTCTCCTCACTAGCTCTAAAAAACCCAACAAAATGGTCATTTGCAGGTTTGTGTTGTTGACATGTTTAGACCTCTTTGCTTTTTCTGTAGGTTCTTCCATCAGATCAATGGAGGTCGAGAAGTT
This sequence comes from Silurus asotus, assembly GCA_024362625.1. Taxonomy (NCBI): domain Eukaryota; kingdom Metazoa; phylum Chordata; class Actinopteri; order Siluriformes; family Siluridae; genus Silurus; species Silurus asotus. The sequence continues at coordinate 4,498,375 of MU575040.1, read as the reverse complement.
CATTATCTCAGATAAATCTATACTCCGCCCTCCCTGTTCTCTCGCTCCCTCGCCTTTTAATTGGTTCTCCTCATCAGTCATCGGAGACAGGCCTTTTTTTTAAGCACACACTCTTCATCCAGCTCTAACGACACAAAGGCTAATTTTACACCTCCCAATTGTTCCATTTAATTACGTTCTGTCTTCCAGCCTCAGATTCGATCGATAACATCCTTGTGGGAAGCAGACAGAATTCTCCAAGCCGCCTTATTAGCTCGGAGAGCTGAGAACCACCCTTTGTGTTTGTATTGATGTTTATGCAGATGTAGTTGGTATAAACGTAAGATGCTTCCCGTGCTAATTTAGGCATTATTACTGCACTACCCTAGTCCTCTCATGCTGAGCATCCAAGCCTCTTCACCCAGCTCTGTGTGTGTGTGAGAGAATATGCTAGCAAATATCATTACAAAACATGCCTATTATACTGTTAGACAGCTTTCATAAAAGAAATGACAAAAATAATTACAATATACTGTATGCTACTGTAAAACAAACCAAATTTATGTGCGTAAAAGGACTAACATTTTCATTGTGTAGTTTATTGATCCAAATGGCAGGGTGACCTATAGAATCAAGCACATGATTGGTTTTATTTGTAAAGATGCTTCCTTTTTATGTAAAATTCTCTCTTTGTGATTATCTGATAACAAGCATGATAATAAAAGACCAGATGGAGTGTAATTTCAGCTAATGAGAATCTTAATTTTTTTGACATATCAGACATGCAATACATGTTTTAATATATTGAATAAATTAAGTAATCTATTAAATAGGCACAATTCAAATAAAATGTAATAAATGGAAAAATTTAATTAAATAGTTGTTGTTGTGTATATGTGCTTGTTTACATTTAGTATAACATTTTCTAAACTGTTTACTTATTTTAGCTTACTTTAACAAATGTCTGCATTTAGGAAACACACAAGATTGTTATTTATGTAGTCATTACATTTATTTGTTCATAAATGTATTTAATTCTTCCATCATTCATTCATTCAGTTCCTCGACATAAGAAATGGTCAGGAACATCTCTTTTTAAGAAAAATTCTAGAAGCTGTACATAAAATGCAAAAAAACGTATATCACAGGCTGTCATAAAAAAACATTATGACAGGAAGTGGCAGGAATTTCACACATGCGCAGTACAAAATCTGATTTTTCGCACATGCAAGATACATTTCTGGTACGTACCGATTAGTCAAAGTGACACTGCGCTTAAATTGCGAGGTGGAGACTACACAAAATTGTGGTCTGCCCCTTAATATGTTCGTGAGGGAACTTCAATTTTAACTATGTACCGCATGTAAAATGAGGATTGTATTCGGTACTCGCGTGCCTGTACCAAAAATCCTGTTCTGAAATGGTTTGGTACGAAAAAGAACTGTTACACCCCTAATCTGCACACATAAAAATTTTAATAATTGGATTATCAGGCTACAGGTAAATGTAGCTGTTTTGATCTGTAGAGCAGCGGTCCCAAACATATTTTGCGCCAAGGACCGGATTAATGTCAGACAATATTTTCACGGACCGGCCTTTAGGTGTGGCAGAAAAATACAACAAAATAAAAAAATACGACCGGCAAAAAAACTGGTATTTTCTAAATATAATAATAAACGTTGTTTTTTGTTCATTTTGCTAGCTTTGTGGTTTCAATTTAGCGGTAATGTATTATATGTTAGCGGCCGGAGCAGCTCCTTTAAGAAGGTAGCGGATAAAGTTAAGATGTGTGACCGAAGCATCTTTACATGCATCAAGAGTGAGTCATAGACAGATGTGGAGGAGAGAATCCGGTCATTTTCAAAAATAAAACATCGTTCAGAATCAGATAATAAATAAAACAAAAATAATGTAAGTTATGTATTTTTCTGTGCGGCCCGGTACCAATTGACCCATGGTGCCGGTCCGTGGAGGGAGGTTGGGGACCACTGGTGTAGAGAATGAGGGGTTAAAGCTCAGCGATTTAGCATCAGGTGAAATAAAATCTCAAAGTGTCTTCCTCAGACGAACTTGGACAAATCGACGGTGTGTAACTAAAAAAACAGAAAACATGTTGCTCGGGCCTGGAGCTGAGTGTGGAGTGATGGAGCAGCTGAGCGGCGCTGACAGAGTTAATATTAACTGAGAGATAATTAGAAAGAAATGACTTCTCCGCTGAGGACATCATGCTAGGCCACGCTAGCTGCTCATTTATCATCATCTGTTTAGCAGCACGCCCAGAAGGGATAAACAACAGCGTTTCCTTTCGTCTTGCCTCTTCTCCTCTCTCATCTCTGCTCTCATATATCCTGCTCCTCCTTTCATTTCCTTTCCAAAGCTTCACTCCATCTCTCCCTCTCTTTCTCTTTCTCTTACACTTTTCACTTCCTGTTAGTGTTCATTTATTTCCTTCGGTTCTTGCGGCTCTGCTTTCCACCCTCCATCTTCATCATGGCTTCATCTCTTTCTATCTGTGCAGAGGAATTGGAGTATTGGGGCTGTTATCTGCCAGGCAGAGATGTACGAGACTTAGCATGCACTAGCTAAGGCTAGATAAAGGCAGTGCGAGATAAGAGTAAATGAAACAAACTTGCAAAAACCGAACCGAGGTTCGTCTGGAATTCATACGAGCTTATTTTTTAATTCATCGATTGCAACAAAAACTGAAGTTGACTGTAACAAATCAAGCTTTTTTTTAAAACAATGATTAATAATAGATTTGTCTGAAGTGAAGTGTTCGCCTGTGTAAGACTCTCCTTATGCATTTTGTTTGTAGACAGCTGGTAAGTAATTGATTGCAGGCCCAGGCTGCCGTGCCAGAGATCTAAACCATTCCAGCTGAGCTTACCAGTGCCAATAATCTGCTAAAGCCAATGACAGACAGAGGCCAAGTGGTAGAGATGAGAAATTGAGGACTGGAGGATCAGTGTGCTGGTGGTGGGGATTCAGGACACTGCTGGACTCATTTGTGAGACAGGATAATTTGTATCTCTCATGTCTCCTGGCCGTCTCCGAGAAGCACGAAAGCCGATACAGCGACACCAATTTATCTTTCTCAGCCTCTGTCCTTGTGCTTGTTAAGTTGACTTGAGACAATTACGTAGAGATGAAGGCCATGAAAACTTTCAACTCGAAACTATCAAAGACACCGTCTCTGTGTCACTGTTCAGGAGTAATTGCGTTGGTAAATGGAATGGGTTCTAACAGCTTTCTAGGTTTGGGAGAGAAGAATCAATTTGGGTCACATTTTTTGGTACTTCTTCTAAACAAGGTCATGATGAAATGATGTTTTTTTTTTTTAGCAATATATCTAAGTCATAGTGATGGCACAATATTGCTCCTGTAGTGTATTCATTAAAGAGTCAAACTAGAGTTTGAAGTGTGAAGTAGACTCAAGAGAGGACTTGTGAGGGTACTAGTGAGTCTAGTAGAGTTTGGACCTTGAAGTAAAACAGGGAGTGAATTAAGAAAAGTGTACTAGAAACTGAAATATAAAGTAAATTTGAAAATGGATTACAATGATTCTCATTGTAATCCATTTTCAAATTTACTTTCTATTCATATAAAGCTCTACATAGCTATAGATAAATAGTTTAAGGTAGCCTTGGAGTTGCTTTTTGTAAAACAAGTCTAACATCAATACTAGTATATTTAACCCAGCAGGACAGCTCCATGTCTTTTTATTTTATTTTGGTATATTTGATTCTATTTTATTTTGTTGCAGACCTGCTGACCTTAATGCATATTGTAAGAAAATGCAGCATTTTAATATCAGAGTACATTGCTATGTATTTACTGAAGTATTTCATTTTGGCGAGACTGTTATTTTAACTTCACTACATTTTAAAGTCAAATATATTTTTGACTTTATAACTTTTTACTTAACTACATTTTTTACTACAAATCAGTCGTTTCTTTTTATTTTTATAAGTGAATAAAAACAAGCATACAGCAAGCCACCAATTAGGGTAAAGCGTGAGCACTGTTTTTAACCTGTTTTGATTGGTGGGATCGACTTTGATTGGTGGGAGCACAAACATATATTTCAACATCGGTTCAACAACAAGCAGCACATTTTAAGAGTAATAAATGATGGAAGAAACTCCTGACTCAAACCCTTTACAACACCTTGTTGGCCTTATTTGTGTGATAATTAAAAGTAGTTTTAGGCTCATGATAATTTGAATAGATATCAATCAGTGTTTGACAAATTAATATAATTCCATTATTAGTAAAGTAACATTGGAATCTTTCCACATAAACTGAGTTGATTAAGCAAAGAGTCTTGTGACAAAAGAATATTATAGCAATAATAAATCATAGTACTTTAGATACTTAGGTACATTTGAAGGCAAATACTTTTATACTTTTATTTAAGTAAAAGTTTAAAGAGAGCAATTTTACTTTTACTAGAGTCATATTTTGTGTATTTCTTCCACCACTGCCAGAGTGTCTTTTTCCCCCCTTTTTGTTATGTGTGCAGGTGTTTTAAACGTTCTGATACTAATAGCCTTCTTGGAAACTAAGCCCTTTTCCAAATCTTAGAGTACCTGTCAAAAGTTTAGAAACACCATCTATCTTTTGAGACACATGCATGTCCTTATTGTTTCTATGCAACAAACATAATAAAAGACAAAAACACACAAGAAATGAACAGCAAATGAGTAAAAGGAAGTTCTGCAGACGGAGGAGTCCAAATTTGACATTTTTGGCTCTAAGAGAAGACCTTATGTAAGATGAAGAAGTCAAAGATGGAGGTTGAAGCCAAATGGTTTGGTGCAGTTTTGAAGCAGGGAAGGTAGCAGACTCATTCAGGGTAAAAGAAATACTGAACCAACATGGCTACTATTCCATTTTCAGCACCATGCAATTTTATTTGGACTGTGGCTACTGAAAACAACTTCACCATACAACAAGACAGTGACCTAAAATATACTTCCAAGCTCTGTGAACATTATTCAAAAAAAGCAAACAGTTGACTGGAGTGTTTTTTCGGTCATGGAATGGCTTGGCCAGTCACTGCACCTAAATCCTATCAACTGCTCTGAGATGAACTACATCACAAGATCAGAAAGAAATCTTCAACTAGTGAAGAACACCTTTGGCAAATTTTTGCAAAAGACTTGGCAAAGTATTTTACCTGCATGTTTAGCAAAACAAAGTGTACGGTTGCCAAGAGTGTGTGAAACTGTTTTCACGCTAAAGGATTATTTGTTTTTGATGAAAATAAAGTTTATCATCTGTACATTTATATATCTGAATGATCAAAGTAAATCTTCAAACTATTAAATTACAACATGCTTGTGCCTCCAAAAAACAATTATTTCCAAATGTACTAATTTCCAAGCATTAGTAATGTTTCAGCAGATGATCTTGACTCTTGACTTGATTTCTTGCCTTGAGGAGATTTTACCCCTTTTTTTTTGTCATAGTGTATATAAGACATGTGCATACACACACACACACACACACACACACACACACACACACACACACACACACACACACACACACACACACATATATGTACATATATATCAGGACGTCATGTCATTACAAGCCAAGTAGGATTTATTTTGATTCCAAACATATTCAGTGCAGTAAACAGTGAAACAAAATAATGTTTCTCCAGGATATATATGTGTGTGTGTGGGTGTGCGTGTGTGTGTGTGTGTGTGTGTGTGTGTGTTGTGAATTTTTTCTATTTATTCTTATTTTTTACGTAATATTTTTTGGAATCCAATCTTGATAATAATAATAATCATAATCATTATTATCATTATTATTATTATTATTATTATTATTATTATAGAACCAGTACCACAGTGTATTATATATTGAAAGGTAGAGTATATAAACCATTTAGAGCTTCAAAACATTGTTTGGCAACACTGCTTTGAACAGCATTGGTGCATTTTTTTTTTTATTATTGTGAAAATATCACATTAAATTCAATTATGACCTTAAATACAATAACAGTTTCTCTGTATGAATGACTGAATTCTCGCTTTTATATGGTGTAAGATGTGTTTTTGAATTAGTAAATCGAAAACCAAATGCATAATCTACTGAAAGCACTCATATTCAGTTAAAAAATGTTTTTATTATTCTGCACAAATATTTACATTCACACTGATTTTTTTGCTTCCGGGTCGCATATGTGAAGGGTGAAAAGTGTTCAGCAGAGTTGGTGGAATGCCAGATGAGTGCAGGTCTTTTTTTAATAATGGTTCAAATGTTTTATTAAAAACATTGAAACTCAATATTTTCCGCACTAACGCCTCCACACTGTGCGAGTGTGCAGCGTTCACTGTCACTGCATTGATCTCTAATGTACAGTGTAGGTGGAAATATAAAGCCATGAGTCAGAGCAAAGCACCACAGTACATGACTAAAGCCAAAGGGCTGACTTTTCCCACTGCTCCTCTTTGTGTGTATGTGTGTGTATGTGTGTATGTATGTGTGTGACTGACCTTGGCATTATTGGTTCTCTTGTATTTGCTTATATCCAAAAAAAAAAAATCGCTGAGAAATGTAACATGTTAAAGAAACAGTTTAGTTCTGAGTATATGATTCAGGAAACATGCTGACCTTCTGACTCTTTTATAAAAAAAAAATAAACTGATGCACAAATGTACCTTTATTTATTATAGTATATAATAATTTGTATAATTTGTATAGTATATAATAAATTATAATTTGCTTAGTGATTTATTATTCAAGTGCTAATTTTTACAGGTTTGTCAATATGAATGCAGCAAGCATTTAATTTTTTAGCTAAACATCTGATTGTTATGCCTGATATGTTTATATCTAATATATGTTACTTTGATATTTTGTTACATATGTTTTTCTTACCAGTTACTTGACATTTTTTTTACACTGATTTTATTTGACCTCTTCCAGTGTTATATTGTGTTGCACTTTAAATTGTTTACATCTTTACACAATTACTTTAACACTCTTTCCAGTTACACTGGAAAAATTGTTACATTGATTTGTTCACACTGTTACAATGTGAAAAAATATATATATTTTTTACACAGTTTTGTCTTCTAGTGTCAGTGAAATGTTCCATAATTAGTTTTTCAGTGTTATCCTGTTTTATGTCTTCCAGTGTTGCCATGGAATGTTGCATTCCTTTACAACCGTTTCTGCAAATTTTTTTTCAATGCTATAGCCTTATAACCATTTACTTGTACTTTTCAACAATGTCCACACTTCTCTGCACTGTCATAGCCTTTATATTTATTCACTCTACATATGTTTACATTGCACACTGTGGTGTTTAAAAGATTCAAGTGAACATTGTAATTAACAAAAATGTAAACAAAATGTTGTGCTAAAGAGCAATAGCAGCAATCCAAAAAAAGCATGTGCAAAAACACCATGTAAACAGTTTGTAGTAATGCGTTCATGTAATATGAGTGGTGCTGAAGAAGGTGAGAAGGTGGAGGAGTTCAGGTACCTAAAAGTCAACAGTGCAAAGTAATGGAGAGTGTGTTAGAAAAGTGAAGAAAAGAGTGCAGGCAGGGTGGAGTGCGTGGAGAAGAGTGATTTGTGATAGAAGAGTATCTGCAGGAGTGAAAGGGAAAGTTTACAGGACTGTGGTGAGAACTGTGATGTTGTATGGATTAGAGACAGTGGCATTGATTAGTGGAGCTGGAGGTAGCATAGCTGAAGATGCTTAGATTTTCATTGGGAGTGACGAGGATGGACAGGATTAGAAACAACTTTATTAGTGGGACCGCGCATGTAGAACTTTATGGAGAAAAAGTGAGGGAGGCGAGATTGAGATGGTTTGGACATGTGCAGAGGAGGGACATGTGGTATATCAGTAAAAGAATGCTGAGGATAGAGCCACCAGGAAGGAGGAAAAGAGGAAGGCCAAGAAAGGAGGTTTATGGATGTGGTGAGGGAAGACATGCAGGTAGTTGGTTTAGAAGGCAGATGTAGAGTATAGAGTAGTATGGAGACAGATGATCTGCTGTGGAAGCAGCCAAAACACATTGTTACATTTAAACACACACTGATTTTATTAATTTTTTTACATTGTTACTGTGTTACATTGGAATGTTATGTAATGCTACTTAAATAGTTTATTTATCTTTACACTTGTATTTGTAAGCTTTGTTACATTTTTACACTGTTGCAATGATTAAATGTTATGCATTATTGTGTTGCTTTGATATATAACATATTTGCTAAACTGTTACTTTTACACATTGTTACAATGTTACATAGGAATATTACTTATATAGTTTACTTGTACACACAAGTGTATAAGTGAACGCTTTTTATATTGTTACTGTAAAAATAATTAGATGTTACATTTTTAGTTTATTGTATTGTTTCTTCATTACTGTGTTGCTTTGATACATTACTCCTTTGTTACATGGTTGCTTTTTGGCATTTTTACAGTGTACATTGTCTTTTCATGAATAACTCTGGTTTCTACTGTTTTTTTCAAAAGCCAAATACAATATGCTGAAATAAATCATTTTGCTGATGTGAATCAGAATTTTTTTCCTCCCATTTTAATTAGCTATAAAAATCGGTCCATTTCCTGAGGCAAATAATTGCTATCTAACAGCCTGATCTGTATCTGATAATCTCTGTGTTGTAAATGTTCAAAGACAAAGGGTAGATAAAAATCCATTGTGTGTCCCAGTTTAACCTTCAGGTACTCGTTTTTCTCTCTGCTGCTGCTCTGGATTGGGATTTTACCATATTTTCTCTATCAGGTTATTTATTTTTAGGTCACCAAAGACACCAAGAGACCCAAAGACAGCAATTCGTGGACAGTAGAAAACAACATGACACAGAGGACAGTATAAAAAAAGAAAACCCTTGATACAGGTGGACTTGGACACTAAAGACTTGAAGACAAAAAGAAGACTCCAAAAGATGAGAAGAGATGACAAGAAAACGATGAGACAGTGAAACTATGGAGGCCAAAGTGGGCAATATAGTACATGGAGATATAAAGATTAGAAAGGGGGATAAGAGAAGAGGAAAATAAAGACACAAATATAATGGGAAAAAGATTTACATTTAAAAAACAAGGAGAAAAGTGAATAAGAAAGATTTGAGTCAAGTAAAGATAATTGAAAAACACCAAATACTCTGAAACAATGAAAAAGGAGTGTAAAGCTCCCTTTTGAAGTAAAAAAGCAATGAAACCAAAAAAGATAGAAAATAAGCAACCATTAAAGTACCTTCGAATAACCCACTTGTTCTAAGACTGGGGGCATTTCCTTGATAATTGTTTGCAACACATTTCAATTTATTGCTTATTACATACTTCTTAGTACCTAAAACCTTTCAGAAGTTTAACATATAAACTCTTGGTACTTGGAACACTTTTGAAAGAAAATATTGTATATGTCTTATTGAGTTGTACATAGAACATTCAGGATACACCAGAGAACACAGTAAACTTCCTCAGGTAATAAATATCTGAATAACCTGAATGATATATACAAATGAGGAGTGTTTTTGCTTCTGGTATGCACATTAAAAGATCAAATTTTCTTCTTGGCTTCTTCTTGAGTTTTATTATAACAATCATTCCAGCACAAGACAAAGGGACTGACAGAGGCTCATTGAGTGGATGGACTCAGCACTGCATGCATACATTAACCTTCTAGTCTCAAAGGTACAGCTTTATTGAGCTTTCAAGTCGATTTCAAATTTTTTTTTTTACCATTATTTCAGCTCCCAAACTCGATATTGAGCAGAACCAACCCATCGAAAGTCTGCTTTCATCAAAAATGCACTCATTTGCATCTTTCAGTTCAATCTTTACACTGAACTATTCATTTCTTTTTTGCTTGCTAGTGTGGGGGTCACTGTGAATATATGTAATTCACTTTTAATTATTACATTTGGCTCTGTATTGTGCTATATACAGTATATATATATATATATATATATATGGGCCCCTGAGCAAGACCCTTAGCCCCAATGCTGTTTAGTTTAAAAATAAAAAAATTGTTAGTCGCTTTGGATAAGGGCTTCTGCCAGATGCCTTAAAAGTAAATGAAAATGTATCATTCATACACACAGCATTGTTGAAGTCTGGGTTCTGATTGGTTAGAAGGTGTTCATGAATTTTTAGCAGCTCTGATAGTAATGCAGCTGAAAATGGGTTTATAATAATGCACTGGATCTAATGTAATTGTTTTAGCTGGTTCATGGTGGGTGCACAAAATAAAAAATTATAAATGATTTGGTGAAATAGGGTTACATTTATTTTATCATTAAAATAAATGTTTATGATAAAATTAAAATTTAACAAGAGTCGCCACTGTTAGCACCTTTTGTAAAGCTGTAACTTTAAGTTTTCCAATATCTTAATGAAAGAAACGTTCACGTTTTGCCATTTTTTTTCTGTGACCAACTGTGGAACAGGTGGTTTATAGCTGTTATAAGGTAAGTAAGAACAGGAACTTGCTTCACCATCATAAATTTTATTCATATACAGTATGTAACTCTTCTTTCGGCTTCTCCCATTATGGGTGAACTGGAGAACTGGAGAAAACAAAAAGGAGCATGTCATGGTTTTAGCCTAGCATGCCTGTGTGTTAGCAAAGCATGCTGTCTGAAGTTGTCTGCTGGCCAATTCTTCTCATCAAACAAGTACAATTTTACAAATAATTATTTTAGAAACAATTTGCATTTTTTCGAATGGCATAGCTCTAATTCATATACCAATGCAACAATGCTAGCTCAAGAGCATTCCACAATTCATTAATTCATTCCAGTGGCAGGCCGTGCATTTGGTACCAGTTGGTTCAGTGGGGACTTAATCTACCTTCTAATACCACCACTATCACGTTGCGATTATAGAACCCATCAATACAATACAAAAACGCAATATAACAACGCGTGGCATTACAGAGAGAGAGGAGTTTCACATATGGAGGGTAAAAACCATTTTACTAAAGCAAGAAACCCAGTTAAGGCTCCAAACCTCTACACTACAACCTCAACTGTGCACCTACATCATCTGGACATCTAAAAACATGACAAAAACAAAATCCAACCTACTCACCAGAGATGCAGACTCATAATTTGCACCGCTCCTCAGAGGCTGTAAGCCAGTGGCACCGCTCGTGTTTACTGGTCTGGAAGTGGCGAACAAACCCTTTACCGGGCTGAGACAAGCTAGCTTCGGGCTTGGCCGACCTCTCCTCACGATGTCTAGCTTTTCTTGAAAATTAATTTTTAAGTATGTCCGAGACCAAATCAATTTCTCCCCCTCCGTAGGCGTAAAAAATTCTAACTCAGATGTATTAATATGTGCAGTGCTACACACGTTTTTTGCCAGTTTAACTTGGCTGTAACAGTTTTCCTCTGATCAGAGGATGGAAAAATGCTGACGCTATTCTGGGCCAGCTAGATGTCCCTGTGAGGAGAATATGAAATCTGATTGGTTAAAGAAACAGAGCTATTTCTTGAGGGGACAATAGTAAAAATGCCAGCAGAACAGACTTTGCAGGCCCTCGTCAGATTAGATTTACATGGCAGCATATAGAGCCTGAAATCTGATTGAACAAAAAAAATCTAACATCCACATACAGGTACTGGAAGCAGTGCAGCCAAGAGAATATGAAGAGAAACAAACTGTTGGGAATAAATTAATAAAATTTTATGGAACAAATATTAGAATTTAGGTTGTAAATGTAGGTCAGTGCTTCTGATAGTGTTTAGGCCAGCAGAGAAGCCACTGATTCCACCACTGATTCATTCTCTATAGATTACTGAATACCTCCTTGTGATTTGAGACACAGCCTCTCCTTGTTCTATCACACTGACCACTCTTTCTGACTTGGCCATGGTTCTTTGATTTATGATGGCGTGTCACCATCATAATCTCTGTCCTTTTTCACTCTGTCTGTCCCCTCAGAGAGCCGTGTCTCTGGCCCTATTTCTCGCTCTGTCTCTCTCTCACTCTCTCACACACACACACACACACACACACACACACACACACACACACACACACACACACACAAACACACACTCAGACACACTCAGACACACTCAGACACATTCTCACACACACACACACACACACACACACACACACACACACACACACACCTCCATCCTCTCCTGTCCGATTACACATGAATTTATCACAGTTGTTCTGGCAGAGGGTTCATTACCTACACAGACTGTTAGGAAACAGACAGATAGAGGAAAAATGCAGTCATAAAGCTTTATCCACTCGAGGCCAAGGAATAAAGGTTTATCGCCTTTGGATGTGCCCATCGCTAATCTTTACATTCTGTAATATCACAAGTGTTGCAATCTGACATCACAAATCTGTTAACCCACTTTGATTTTTGAGAATTTGTTCACATGCACACATATTCTATTTTCATCTTCTAATTAAAATGTTCAGCCAGAAATCCAACACCCACAGGGGAATGATCAGCTGAGACAAGGCTAATGTAGCTAACATGTTAAGGAAGCTCATAGCCACCAGTTTATAGGTACCAGTTGAGCACTGTACAACACAAATGGCATCCTACAAGGTTCTACCTCAAGCCCACTTTAACACTTCATGTCTAGCTAGATCTTTGGAGGTGTAAATCACAACATATGATGTTGGCTTTCATTTGTTCAGTACATTTCCAAGCCAATGTAACTAACATGTACAGGAAGCTCAAAACACCACTTTTCTGTTACAAATGTATTTTGTAACCTTAAGGGGCGCTATTGCTTAAATGCAGATTAACACTAATGACCCAGAAAAATTCGGTACACAAAAAAACGTAAATTTAAACAACAGCAACCACTGTTCATTAAATGTCCATGCGAGAACATGCCTGGCGTTAGGCTGCTTGTGCTGCTACAAATGTATTCTCATAATTTTTACTTTATTTTTCTTACTGCTACGACTTTATTATTGTAATTTTGACTTTATCTCTCATATTGCTATGAACTACTCTCGTAATCTTAATGGCATTGAAATGCTGTCGTAGTAACTCACAGAAAACATGATGTTGGCTATTTCTTAGCTAATACAGCCAACATGTAAAGGAGGGTCATAGCAAAACGTTAAGCACTGTAAAACTCAAATGGCATCCCACAGGGTTCTTCTTTAGGCCCATTTTTTTCTTTTTTGTATAGCTAGCTGCTTGGATGTGTAACTCACAAAACATAATACTGGCTTTCATTTGCAGAGCACATTTCCAAGCCAATGTAACTAACATGTAAAGGAAGTTATAAAAATGAAATAGGTCTAAAGAAGAACCTTGAGAGACGCTGTAGGAATTTCACAGTGCTAAACTGGTAGCACAGTTTAGCACTTTGAAATTCCTACAGCGTCTCACAAGGTTCTTCTTTAGACCTATTTTATTTTTTTCAAGATGTTTAACTGACAAAACATGATGTTGCACAGTACATTTCCAGACAAATGTAGCCAACAGTTAATATAAGTGAATAGCTGCCAATTTAGCATCATAAATCATTACACCTTGAGTCTTTGGTTTCAGTAAAACTATACAGAGCAAATTGATCTCTTTATAATGATGTAAAAGTCACACATCAACTCTTGCATCGTGCAAATCACGTACATGATCAAGCTCCACCTTTAGACGTTGGACCGTTTTACTTCAGTCTGCTCCACTCATGATTTTTGCTAGGAGTATTTCTCCTCTCTGTGACATTTTTTATGTTTTTAGAAAGCTCTGTGTTATAGCAGCAACATGCTATAACACAGAGGTTAGTCAAGGTTATTCATGTTTCAATTACTTGTACCATTAGCCTTGTCGCTGCAGGAGCTTTTACATTTTTTTACATTTTGTGTTCAAAATGTTTTTTTGAAAGCATGTTTCTACATAAAACAGTCTTTAATCCTTTTTTCTATATTAGTTATTTTTATGTGATCTTAAAAGACCTTAAGATGTAATGTTTATAAACCCAAAGCAAATGAAAGACACATTTTTTTTTTCTATATGCAAACTAAAAT
>MU575040.1:4447038-4484333 GCA_024362625.1 Silurus asotus | reverse complement strand
ATAATAATAATATGATTATTATATGATAAAAATAATATGATGTGTAACATTTGAGCCAATTAAACTGAATTGCATGAAACTGAGAGGATTAGATTTTTAGAAAACAAAATTTTTCATGAAAGGACCGTGAAAAAAAAGAGTTGGAAGAGAAAGAGTAAAAGGGAAAGATCCTGAAACAGAGAGTGAGTTTTTACAAGTGAGTGAATATCTGAAAGGGGATGCTGCGATTTTCTTGCTGAGGCCGTGAAGCCATGACCTAAAACTCTGCAGGAAATAAAAGGAGAGGGAGGGAAAGAGTGAAGAAGAGAGAGAGAGAGAGAAAGGGAGAGAGAGAGAGAGAAGGGGGGAGAGAGAGAGAGAGAAAGAACGAAGACAGAGAGGTATTTATATGTGCAGCAGGTACAGAAGTGTGAACTGATGGATTCTGTTCTATCTCAGCTGAAAAACTGCAAACAGTGATTTAGAGCTGTACGAGACGAATGAGGGAGAACATTCTCTATCGCTCTCTTTCTCTATCTATCTCTCTCTTTTTCCTCTCCCCCTCTCTATTTTTATTTGTCTTAGACTTTCTTCTCTTTTTTTCTACTTTGTTCTTGGTCTCTCACTGTCTTTCTCTATGTTTATGACTGTCTGAATCTCTGTCTATCTTTTAGAGTATCTAAGTGTTCATGGACTCTCTCTCTCTCTCTCTCTCTCTCTCTCTCTCTCTCTCTCTCTTTCTTCCTCGCTCTCTCTCTCCCTCTCCCTTTATCTCCTGCAGAGTTTTAGGTCATAGCTTCATGGACTCAGTAAGAACATCACAGAAAGAGCATGTCCTGCATGTTCACACTGACACTGTGTTTTAGACTACGTCTAAAAATGTGAACTCGATCATCTCCTCACAGCAAACTTAAGCTACAATAAATCTATTAAATTTTACATGTTTATGTAAAGTATTTATTATGCTACACTCTGTGACCAAGCTGTTACTATAGAATCCATAAAGTATTAGACCATGAACACTTAGTCCTTTGGACACGAGCATATTGGTCTCAATCACACAAACACTCCTTCAGGGCATGAGCCACATTTGAAACTGTATGTGTGTAGTAGTGTGTGTTGAGAAGTATGAGAGAGTGTGTAGGAGTGTGTAAGTGACCTACAGGCTCATTAGGGTTGCTTTGTTAAGAAAACCCTGACCTTTAGATGCCATAATGAAGCCTGATGTGAATTCTAATCATGCACAATGATGTCTAAAGTTAGATTTAGTGCAGAGACAGATGGACATTGAAGGCCAGGCCTCATGCGGAAAGTCACAACAGGGAGAAACTGCAACAGCAGAGAGCAGCGAAAGTCTGAACTGAACATTTAAAATATTTTTTGGTGTCATCCATTGTCTGTGAGGAGGCAGTGTGGCTCCTGGATTTCTACATGTGGCTCCTGATTGGCTGGATAGTTTTAAATTTATAAAAGATCAAAGCGATGTAGTGTGCACTGGCAGCTATGTGGGGAATGTGTGTGTGTGTGTGTGTGTGTATGTGTGTGTTTTAGAAAGGGAAAGCAGAGAAGCCTGACTTAACATCTATACCATCATCTTCTATTAAATAATCAAAGCTGTCATTATTTATATTTTAAAAAATCAAGCTGAAATGGAGAAGCTTTGTACTGTATTAAAATCTAATTACAACCATACTGCTTCTATAGTACTTAAAAAGCTAAGTAGCAGTGAGGTGCTGCCTATTAAATGCCCTTAATTAATTAAACACCATCAAGTGCGACTACATCCAAAAAATTTAAGTTTTAAAAGAAGCGTTGGAGAGTTTTGGTGTGTGTGAACACAATGCCAAGAAGGAAATACATCAGCAGTGATCCCAAAGAAGCAATTGCTGCATCCCATTACTTTTTAGAGGCCATTTTAAGATCTGTCATTCTACAGTGACAAACATTATTGACAAGTGGAAAGCATTCAAGACAGTTGCCAATCTTCCCAAAAAAAGACGTCCCAGCAAATTCACCTAACGGTCAGGCCATGCAATATAAAAAAAATCATCCTAGACTACAGGCCTCAGTTAGCATGTTAAAACTTCATGACAATGCAATTAGAAAAAGCATAAATAAGAAAGGTTTGTTTGGAAGGGTTGTCAGGAGGAAGGCTCTCCTCTTTACAAAGAACAAACCACAATCAATGTCTTTTGGACAAGCATGACCAAAGTGAGGATATTAATGCTGGTATGCTGTTTTGTTTTTGCCAAATGTGGCGCTGTGCATTAATACCTTATACTTAAAACAGTGGAGGAGATGTGATGATTTACGCTTGTTTTGCAGCCCCAGGACCTGGGCAGTCATCGAGTCAACCATGAATGCCACTGTATACCAAAGTATTCTAGAGGCAAATATAAGGCAATTTTTCCAACAGCTAAAGCTTGAATGAACTGGGAGATGCAATGGGACAATGATCCCAAACACACCAGCAAACCGAACACAGAGTGGCTGAAAAAGAACAGAATCATGGTGCTTCAATGGTCCAGCCAAAGTCATCGACCTGAGTAATATGTTGTCCAATACATTCGCTCTGAAGAAAATGTTTTAACACCTATTAATTTATGGTGTCTATAACCTATATAATATCATGGATCTTACCAAAAAATGTGAAAAAACAAGTGTTACATTTTCTATTCTAGACTTCCACACCACTAGGGGTAGTGTGACCTGAGATTTTCTGCAAACCTAGGGCAATCGAGCATAACTTTCTGGTATATTAGTGCTAAATTATCATATTGTTGCTGGAAATCATTAGGATCAGAAAAAGGGCTGTGGCTAAAAGAGACCGTGGTTTTCTGTGTGGAAATCTCTCTTAAACTAGGTGTATTCGTTAAACGAATAAACGTTAAATATCATTTTCGGAGCAAATGAAATGTAAACAGAAATGTAAAATCATCTCATAACTGACGGGCCATTTACAAAACGAAAAAAAAAAAAGATTGAAATGGAAGGGGGCTGCTGGTCCATTTGTCAATTCCGCTCTCTTGGACGAATGCCGAATTTATGGAGAAACCCTTTCCTTTCCATCAGACCAGACAGAATATTTTATAACTGATGTTAAAGCTCGACTGCTATAAATCATATCAACAGCTTCATTTCCTTTCAGAGAGTTTTATTTGAGATGCAGATTACATATGTAACTGCCTGATCTGTGTTTAAGGTAAATAAACACACACACACACACACACACACACACACACACACACACACACACACACACAAACACACACAGACACACACACACACACCTGTCAGTGTGTGTGGTGTAATTATTAATCACCGAAAAGCCTTTGTTAACCTGGTCAGCCCAAAGCAACATTAGGAATTCAGCTCTTTTCCTCTGTTCTCTCACCTGCGTGTCACAGGACAATCAGTATTCCTCTCGCTTCCCCTCTTTCTCTCACTCCTCCTTCAAAACCTCCTCCTCTTCCTCCTTCTTCTCCTCCTCCTCCTCTCTCTCTCTTTTTCTGGACTCGGCCATAAAAAGAAGGACAGAGTGAGAGTAGGGGAACGGAAAAAAAAGAGATTGCTTCTGCCTTGTTTACAGCTCTCCACTGCATGCTATTAAATGGGGAATTCACTTTCAATCTAATCTCCATCTATTACCATATGGGTAAAGGCACTGTTAAATAAAACCACGCATTCAGCTGAAGGGAAGGCAGAGCTGTCCCATCACACACACACACACACACACACACACACACACACACACACACACAGACAATAGCAACAACAGGAAGGAGACCATGGCTTACCCATTTGTTTGGATCATGCACCTATGCACCAAACTGTGCAAGAATTGGATAAAAAGTGTTCTGATTGATATATCATTTTCCAGGCAAGCAGACAGACAGACAGCTAGTGAATGGGCATACATATAGACAGACATACACACCCAGACAGAGACAAACAAAAAGCAGACAGATTCGTAGACAGACAGTAAGTCAGACATTTAGACAGACATTTAGACAGAAAGTAAATTGATTGGTTTACACAGTCAGACAGAAAAACACACACACATACTTCAAAATACATGCAAATACACACTGAGATACAGACGAGTGGACAGACAGATATACGATAGGATAGACAGGCATACAGACACAATTATTTTTTATGTGAAACACTATGTGATGGATTTGGCTATGAGGGTGAGACAGTGTGTGTCTGTGCTTTGTGTATGAGATTGTAGGTAAGGAAGTGGACACTGTAGGGCACACAATGTAGGGGCAGGGTGATTTGAGATGCTGCTCATGTTTTCAATTGAGCGTGTGTTTCTTCAGAAAGGCCGATTATAGCCGAGCTCAGAGTGATGGATGGAGGCTGTTACTCTCGTGCTTTCCCTCACTTTAATGCTTTAACCCTCAAACCTGCAAGCACTTTTAAGCGGTTTTACTGCCTTTATTAATAAACTGTACTTGCAGCATTTAAGCCATACACAAGGTCACACACATCGTTCCGTATAGACACACATCATACAAACATCATAAAATTGGGTATATCCTCACATGGGCATGTTATAATTATATATTTATTAGCCTTATAATTAGTCACACTATCAATTCCAAATAGTGAACAACACACATATGCAGACACACTGTCAGAAAAAATGACACACACACGCACACACATATTTAGACAGACAAATGGACCCACAGTCAGACAGAAAAAAAAGAATGACATACACACAGTCCCTAACCCTAACCCTAACCCTAACCCCAACCCTAACCCTAACCCAAACCCTAACCCAAACGCTAACCCTAACCCGAACCCTAACCCTAACCCTAACCCTAACCGTAACCCAAACCCTAACCCAAACGCTAACCCTAACCCAAACCCTAACCTTAACCCGTAAATGGGGTCCCGTCCATCTGCGTCAAAAAGCGAAGCGAAGGGTTTCCCTTCCCTCTACGTCGAAAAGCGACGCATGGGGGTACCCTCGGCGTCGGATGTGGACGCCGTCCGACGCAACATCCACAGCGTCGATATGTGTTGATGTGGGGTGAGACTGTGTTGAAGAATTACCATTTGCACATATTTTAAATCTTGGGAGAACACAGATCACCAGTTTTTTCAATCATTGTCCTCTGGTCAAGAGAACTGTTCATTCGTGGTGTACACTGCTATGAGATAGAGGGAAAAGAGTGAGGTTTTAATACGTAGAGCATCATTACAATTGTGTAGCATGGTGGTTGCATGTAGTGGGGTATATTGCAGAAAAAGTAAAAGTAAAAGTAGCTGCTTACCTTGAAAAAATTAATAAATGAAGTAGGAAAATTGTCTAGAAATATTTAAAACTTTAAGAAGTCAGTAAAAAAAATTGCCAGTAAAAAAAAAATTGCCAGCAGGATGCTTTCGGCACCCTGTCGTATGCTTTCTCTAAATTCACAAAAACACAATGCAACTCCTTCTGACCTTTTGAATACTTCTCCATCAACATTCTCAAAGCAAATAATGTGTCTGTGGTGATCTTCCTCAGCATGAAACCATACTGCTGCTCACAGATGGTCACCTCTTCTCTTAGCCTGGCTTCTACTACTCTTTCCTATAACTTCATTCCCCTGTAGTTACTGCAGGTCTGCACATCTCCTTTATTCTTAAAGATCGGTACCAGCACACTCCTTCTCCATTCCTCAGGCATCCTCTCACCTTCCAGAATCATGTTAAACAATCTTGTTAAAAAATCACTGCCATCTCTACTTAACATCTCAATGCTTCTACAGGTATGTCATTGGGTCATACCAACTTTCCACTCTTCATCCTCTTAATTGCTGCTCTCATTTCTTCCTTACTAATCCTATCCACTTCCTGCTTCACAATCTCCACACCATCCAACCTTCTCTCTTTCTCTCTCTCTCTCCCTCTCTCTCTCTCGCTCTCTCTCTCTCTCATTTTCCTCGTTCATCAGCTGCTCAAAATTCTTTTTCCATCTTCTCAACTTCCCAGCTCGGTCCCCTCAGTCTGGCTAAAGGGCACAAATCTGTTTTTTCCTTCCTTCGTGTCCAACTTCTCATACAGCTCCTCATATGCCTCAAAATAAGTGTTCACCACTGCCATTTCCATCCTTTTAGCAAAATCTACCACCATCTACCCTTCCACATTCCTCTCCTTAAGGCCATACCTACACATCACCTCCTCATCACCCCTGTTCCCATCACCTACATGCCCATTAAAGTCTGCCCTAATCACCAATCATTCATTCCTAGGTACAACTTCTACCCCTACATCTAACTAAATCCAGAATTTTTACTTCTCCTCCATCTCAGAACCCACTTGTGGAGCATAAGCACTGATGACATTTATCATCACCCTTTCAACTTCCAGCTTCACGTTCATTACCAGAAACTCTCTTCACCCCCACTACACTTTTACTGTACTCTCCCTTCAGAATGACCCCTACACCATTTCTTTTTCCATCCACACCATGATAGAACAGTTTAATTCCACCTCCAATATTCCTGGTCTTACTCCCTTTCCACTTGGTCCCCTGAACACACAACATATCT
Organism: Silurus asotus; assembly: GCA_024362625.1. Taxonomy (NCBI): domain Eukaryota; kingdom Metazoa; phylum Chordata; class Actinopteri; order Siluriformes; family Siluridae; genus Silurus; species Silurus asotus. The sequence continues at coordinate 4,477,806 of MU575040.1, read as the reverse complement.
ACCTTTCTCCTCTCCATCATATCAGCTACCCTTTCCCTTTACCAGTCATACCAACATTTAATGTACCAACCTGAACCTCTATTCTCCTACACTTCTCCTTTTAATGCTGTCTCTGTAGACGTATTCCTCGTCTCCATTTCCTCCTTCGGCCAACAGTAGCCCAATCGTTGGTAACCTGGACCTCGAATGATCTGGTATGAATTTCTGATTCGTGATCCTCATATTTGATTTGGCACATGTTTTATGCCGGTTGCCCTTCCTAACGCAACCCTCCCCATATATCCGGGCTTGGGACCGGCAGTGAGAGTGCACTGACTTGTGCAACCCTAATGGCTGGGTTACATCTATGCATGCTACTACTACTTGTATTACTACTATTTCTATGACTACTACCACTAGTACAACTAGTATTTCTATTATTATAACTACTACAACTACTATTTCAAGTACTAGTACGACTACTACCACTACTACTATGACTGCTATTAACTCTATGACTATACTACTATTTCTATGACTACTAGCACTAGTACAACTACTACTAGTACAACTACTACTTCTAAGACTATTTCTACTTCTATGACTAGTTTTACGATTACTACAGTACTTCCACTACTACTTCTATTACCACCTCTATGACTACTACAACTTCTACTACTATTTCTATAACTACTACTACTACTTCTACAACTACCACTAATTCTACTACTGTTTTTTCTATGCATTTTATGACTACAACTACTGCTAATAACAATAACCAAAAACTTGGGCAAAGTTATTTGCAGCATTTTCTGTACAGATTAAACAGAACAGATGAAATGGGAACAATGCTAAAACAATGGAGAATCCGCTCTGAATGTTTTGTTTCTTCTTCTATTTTGTTATCGCTGAACAGCAGAGCGTTTGTGAATCGGCTTCAGTTCATACTGAGAAAATGAAAATGAGTTTTTAAGGCAGCTGCACGCTCATATACGGCATTAACTCGGGATGAGTCTACGCGCGGCTCTATTTCGGCAGGATTTCATTTTTTTCCTCGTTTATCTGCCTCACTGTCTTCACATCCTTTCCATTTGACATCAGAGCGACTCCATTAACCCAAACGGAGCGAGTGAATTACGGTGTGTATCGATTCAATCCGAGCCTGAAGAACGAGAGCAGGAAAAGGTGCCTAGGGTGCACTTCTCCTAACCGAGCGCCAATTTATCTTTAGTGCAGCAGCCGATCACAAATCCTGCAGCCGTTTGCTTAATTTTGACCCCCCCCACACACCCACACACACAGACACGGGTAATGAACATCATAAAAAATAAATTCATGAAAGTCCAGGTTTTACATAATTTTTTATTTCTGTCACACAGATGATGTTCGGTTATTTTAATAAAACTGAAAATAAAATGTTAACACAGTCAGACACTATTAATTACACACACTGCTCAACAGGGTGGTGTAATGAAACAGAGTTCTTATACCCTTAAGTTGATTATTTTCCAATAACAGCATGACTCCATGTGTATTATTCCTCTTCTACCACAGCAATCTAATCTTATTTATTAAAGAATGTGTTTTTTTATTTTTATTTTTTATTCTTATTACCGTGCATTTGATGGTGTGGAACGCAAATGAAACAGGTGTGTTCCTGTTCTTACTTATGTTACAGCAGCTATATATCAGAAAATAGGAGCGTGAGACATATGCAAATCAGAAAACCAGAACTTGAAAACAGAAATACACAGGTTTGATTACATTTCAGATGTAAGCACATACTAACCATTAACTTTAAGGTGCTGCTGTATGTGTGAAAATCCAATATATAATGCTGTTAATGTTTAGAAGTCATGTGACTGTGAGCATGTTTTGTGGTGTGTCATAATTATGGAAAAGTTTGTAGGCTTGCTGTATTCTGAGTTTGCTGACTGTAATGTTCACACTGTAATTTGTAATTTCCTTATCAGCCATTTTTGTATGTCTTGACTATTTTTTTTGTATTTTGTTTTCAATAATTATAAAAAAGTCAAATAAAATAGTTAGAAAAAGCCGTAAAATCTTCAGGACAGAGGTTAGGAAGCTTAGATTTTATAGCTGACTGTTAAAAAGCATGAGCACTGGAGACTTTTCCCATATATGTTATATAAACCTCATGATCTGTTACTTATTAATAGTATATGGCTTATTATTAATAGTTATTAGAAAGAGTGCATTATTGTATGAGGAAGTCAGGTGTGTCAGAGGAGTAAGTGAGGGTGGTGCAGGACATGTATGAGGACAGTGTGACAGCAGTGATGAAGGTGGAAGTTGGACTGCATCAAGAATCCTCTCTAAACCCTTTCCTGTTTGAGTGGTGATGGACAGGTTGATGGACGAGGTCAGACAGGAGTCGCTATAGACTATGATGTTTGCAGATGATATTGTGATTTGTATTGAGAGTAAGATGAAGGTAGAGAAGAGCCTGGAGAGCTGGAGGTACATGCTGGAGAGAAGGGGAATGAAAGAAGGAGTAAGACAGAGTACATGTGTGTGAATGAAAGGGAGGGCAGTGGAGTGGTGCGGTTGCAGGGAGAAGAAGTGGGGAAGGTGGAGGAGTTTAAGTACCTGGGATCAACAGTGCAAAGTAATGGAGAGAGTGTTAGAAAACTGAAGAAAAGAGTGCAGGCAGGGTGGAGTGGGTGGAGAAGAGTGATTTGTGATAGAAGGGTATCTGCCAGAGTGAAAGGGAAGGTTTATAGGGCTGTGGTGAGAACTGTGATGTTGTATGGATTAGAGACAGTGGCGGGATCAACAGTGCAAAGTAATGGAGAGAGTGTTAGAAAACTGAAGAAAAGAGTGCAGGCAGGGTGGAGTGGGTGGAGAAGAGTGATTTGTGATAGAAGGGTATCTGCCAGAGTGAAAGGGAAGGTTTATAGGGCTGTGGTGAGAACTGTGATGTTGTATGGATTAGAGACAGTGGCATTGAATACGAGACAGGAGGTGGAGCTGGAGGTAGCAGAGCTGAAGATGTTTTGAAGTGATGTTTTTGTTTTGAGTGATGAAGATGGACATGATTAGAAATGAGTTTATTAGTGAGACAGTGCATGTAGGATGTTTTGGAGACAAAGTGAGAGAGGCCTGACTGAGATGGTTTGGACATGTGCAGACGAGGGATATAGGGTATATTGATAGGAGAATGCAGAGGATGGAGCCACGAGGAAGGAGGAATAGAGGAAGAACAAGGAGGAGGTTCATGGATGTGGTGAGGGTAGACATGCAGGTAGTTGGTGTGAAAAAGACAGATGTAGAGGACAGAATGGTATGGAGACAAATAATCCACTGTGGCAACCCCTAATGGGAGCAGGCGATAGAAGAAGAGGAAGAAGGAGTGCACTTATTATTAATACTTCATAAGAATGAGTACATTTATATAATCCTGTGATATCAAGACCTGGGGATCAATCACAGTTTAGACTTCACCAACACTTTGGTATAATTTCACAAAAAAAAGAGAAAAGACATGAAAAAGATATAAAACCATGACAAGACTAAACATTTGATGAACAGAATTTAAGTTTGAAATTCATTTAATTTTAATGATTAACATAGATATTATTCTAAATTCAACTAAATTTGATAGATTTTTTAACTAAAATACTTAATGGACCACTATGAAACTGTGAATCAGCAACAGATGATTTATTTGATTTATTCGACAGGACATGCCTTGTGGTATTACATATATCTGGTGGCTTTTCCTATGGGTAAACTATAGGTGAATGATTTGCACATTATAAAAGTAAAAATAAAATGTCCCTTTTGTATTATTAAATGCTAGAAAAATGGTCAGTATTCAAATAATAGAATTAAATCACTTCTCATTCACACTCAAACATTTTTCAGGAAATTGTAATAAAACAAGAGTTTCCAAAGTCTCCATTTATTTATTTTTTTGCTGTAGAAAACCTTACAACACCGAAGTAGAACCTGTAAATACAACTCCAAAGATCTCACAATAAGCATTTACTTTCTCATTGTGTGGAAAATATGGAAATAAATATTCATGAAATGCATCCGTTCAACTCGAATAAAATTTTAAATTCCAGAATCGATACGTTTTCAGGTACAGGCCATCGCTCAGCCTCAACTTCTCCAAGATTTGCAAAAAACTCTGCCAAAAAATGTTTTTTATCCTCCATAGCACATATCTAAAATCAATCATAAACCTGTTGTCTGTGGTTGAGATTTGTTGGCCTAAAGGAACTCGAACGATTGTGAATGTGCTGAACTGTGCATCCTGTGGCGCAACAAAATTCAGCCTTCTGTTGAGATCGATTTTATTTATCTACCTATCGAGCAACATCAGGAACAAGAGCTTACATTCCTGCAGCGTGCTGTAAAATCCCTAAAGAGAGAGTATGGCAGTGTCCTAAATGCTAATGTTGGATAAGTTTTTTCAAACAAATACCATTTGTCACAAACATTAATTAAATCTTTATACGTTCCGTGTTTAGTCTGTTCAAACAGAACCATGGGGTGTTCTTCTCCTCAGTGAGTTCTGTGATCAGGTGAAAGCACAGAGGTCACACTAGGTCCATGCATTGAGCGTTGCATAAACCTTTGTAGATTTCTTTGTAGAAAAACTGTGTGCTTTGGCTTAGCTTGCATTTTGACACTATTTTGATTTTCAGAGCTGCAAAAATTAAGAAAAACACAAATAATCTATATAACAAAAACATTTTCAACAAGTTATGCACTATATAAAAAAAAGTACTGGGACATCTGTCAGTGCCTGCCATATGTGTTTTTTTTCACCAAACTGTTACCACAAAATTAGATGCACACAATTGTATAAAATGTCTTTACATTTAAATTTCCCTTCACTTGAACTAGGAGACCAAAACCTGTTCTAGCCTGAAAATGTCGCTCTGCACAAAGCCAGCTCCATGAAGATATGGTTGATATGGTTTCAAGTAAAATATCATGAGTGGCCTGATATACATTTACATTCATAGAATTTGGCAAAAAACTCTTATAAATGACAATTGCAGCTTAAGGGCCTTGCTTTAGGGCCCAGTAGTGGCAGCTTGGTGGTGCTGTGATTTAAATTTCTAACCTTTCAAGCTGTAGTCCAATGCCTTAACCACTGAGCTATCACCACCACAGAGCTCTACAGATACTATAGCGATATAACCTACTGAACATCTTTTAGATGATTTAGAGTTCTGACTGCACCCCAGGTGTCCTCACCTCAGCTCAGATCTTACATCAGACTTTACTAACACACTTGTGGCTAAATGAGCACAAATCTCCTCAAGCACAATCCAAAATGTAGTGGAACATCTTCCCAGGAGAGTGGAGCTTATTATAATAACAAATTGGGACTCACTGTCAAATCTTATCATCAGGTGTCCACAAACTTTTGTCCAAATTTTTATAGTAAGTTATTTGTTAATTATGTTCTCTATTAAAAGCTTTATCTAGGTTTTTTTCAATTCGTATTTCTTACCTCAGGGTACGTAGGACTGGAATTGTCGTCCAAAACTCTTTTCTTACTATAAATTTTTCTTACTATACAGTATTGTTCAAAATAATAGCAGTACAATGTGACTTACCAGAATAATCCAGGTTTTTAGTATATTTTTTATTGCTACGTGGAAAACAAGTTACCAGTAGGTGCAGTAGATTCTCAGAAAACAAACAAGAACCAGCATTCATGATATGCACGCTCGTAAGGCTGTGCAATTCGGCAATTAGTTAAAAGTGGTGTGTTAAAATAAATAGCAGTGTGGCATTCAATCACTGAGGTCATCAATTATGTGAAAAAAACAGGTGTGAATCAGGTGGCCCCTATTTAAGGATGAAGCCAGCACTTGTTGAACATGCATTTGGAAAAAAAAATCCAAAAAAATCCTGAGGAAAATGGGTCGTTCAAGACATTGTTCAGAAAAACAGCATACTTTGATTAAAAAGTTGATTGGAGAGGGAAAAACCTATAAAGAGGTGCAAAACATTATAGGCTGTTCAGCTCAAATGATCTCCAATGCCTTAAAATGGAGAGCAAAACCAGAGAGACGTGGAAGAAAATGGAAGACAACCATCAAAATGGATCGAAGAATAACCAGAATGGCAAAGGCTCAGCCAATGATCAGTTCCAGGATAATCAAAGACAGTCTGGAGTTACCTGTAAGTACTGTGACAGTTAGAAAACGTCTGTGTGAAGCTAATCTATTTTCAAGAATCCCCCGCAAGGCGCCCCCGTGTTCTAAAAAAAGGCATGTGCAAAAGAGGTTACAATTTGCCAAAGAACACATCAACTGGCCTAAAGAGAAATGGAGGAACATTTTGTGGACTCATGAGAGTAAAATTGTTCTTTTTGGGTCCAAGGGCCACAGACAGTTTGTAAGACGACCCCCAAACTCTGAATTCAAGCCACAGTACACAGTGAAGACAGTGAAGCATGGTGGTGCAAGCATCATGATATGGGCATGTTTCTCCTACTATGGTGTTGGGCCTATTTATCGCATACCAGGGATCATGGATCAGTTTGCATATGTCAAAATACTTGAAGAGGTCATGTTTACATTTACATTTACATTTGCGGCATTTAGCAGACGCCCTTATCCAGAGCGACGTACAAAAGTGCTTTAAATCTCTAGTAGTGAATAAATCTTACACTGGTACGAAAGAATACAAACTCAATATAAATATAACTCGAATTCTACAAACTTGGAAAGTGCTAATTTAAGTATTTCAGGAAGTGGTAGGTCTTCAGTCGTCGCTTAAAGATAATCAGGGACTCTGCTGTACGGACATCTAGGGGAAGTTCATTCCACCACCTCGGTGCCAGAACAGAGAAGAGCCTTGAATTGTACTTACCTCTCAATCTGAGAGAAGGTGGTACCAGTCGAGCAGTGCTGGAGGATCTCAGACAGCGTGGTGCAGTGCGAGATGTGATGAGGTCACTGAGGTAAGATGGTGCTGGTCCATTTTTGGCCTCGTAGGCAAGCATCAGTGTTTTGAATCTGATACGTGCAGCTACTGGAAGCCAGTGAAGGGAGCGCAGCAGTGGGGTGGTGTGGGAGAACTTGGGCTGATTGAACACAAGTCGTGCAGCTGCATTTTGGATCATTTGCAGTGGACGAATAGCGTTCAGGGGAAGACCTGCCAGCAGAGAGTTGCAGTAGTCCAGTCTTGAAATGACAAGAGACTAAACAAGCACCTGGGCAGCCTGTATGGACAGAAATGGTCGAATCCTTCGGATGTTATAGAGAAGAAATCGACAAGAACGAGCAACATTAGCGACATGTGGGAAAAAAGACAGTTCATTGTCCATAGTTACCCCAAGGTTACGAGCAGTGGCTGAAGGGGAGAGCAGAGAGTCATGAAGTGTTATTTGTAGATCTTGACCTGGAGATGAATCACCTGGGATGACTAGCAGTTCTGTTTTGCTGGGGTTGAGTTTAAGTTGGTGAGCCCTCATCCATAAAGATATGTCTGACAAGCATGCTGAGATCCGAGCAGAAGCTGTGGTATCTGATGGAGGGAAAGAAAAGATGAGTTGAGTGTCATCTGCATAGCAGTGATAAGAAAACCCATGTGAGGATATGACTTCACCAATGGAGTGGGTATAGAGGGAGAAAAGAATGTTGCCTTATGCTGAAGTGGACATGCCCTTGAAATGGTTGTTTCAACAAGACAATGACCCCAAACACACTATTAAACGAGCAAAGTCTTGGTTCCAAACCAACAAAATTAATGTTATGAAGTGGCCAGCCCAATCTCCGGACCTTAATCCAATTCGAGAACTTGTGGAGTGATATCAAAAATGCTGTTTCTATAGCAAAACCAAGAAATGTAAATGTATTGTGGAATGTTGTTGAAGAATCATGGAGTGGAATAACAGCTGAGAGGTGCCACAAGTTGGTTGACTCCATGCCACACAGATGTCAAGCAGTTTTAAAAAACTGTGGTCATACAACTAAATATTAGTTTAGTGATTCACAGGATTGCTAAATCCTAGAAACAAAGATGTTTGTACACAATAGTTTTGAGTTTTTTTAACACACCCCTTTCAACTAATTGCCCAATTACACAACCTTAAGAGCGTGCATATCATGAATGCTGGGTCTTGTTTGTTTTCTGAGAATCTACTGCACCAACTGGTAACTTGTTTGCCACGTAGCAATAAAAAAATATACTAAAAACCTGGATTATTCTGGTAAGTCACATTGTACTGCTATTATTTTGAACAATACTATAAATATTTAGACAAAAGTTTTATCCGGTAGTCATTTTATCCGGTAGTCACAACCTAATCATAAAATAAATTAAATCAATTTCACTCTGATTAAAACTTGACAAATGTATGTTATAAGTATTACATCTAGCATTTATTTTCTTTATTTGTTCACCTATCCAATAATTTAAAACCTTTAAAAACCCAATGGGACAGTGTGTTTACACCTGACACAATTAAAAAAACAACAGTTAGGATGCAGATATTCAAGTTATCAAATAAATAATAATAAAAACAAAAAACTAAGCAAGATAACACAGTGGAGAGCACAGCATGACGCTCACAGCTTAACAAACAAACAAAGCAACATCTGGACTTAAATAGAAACACTAATCAAGGCTTAACACAGAACAGGTGGGTGTTTTCAGAAGAGCGATAATGTGACAGGGTCATGTGATCGGGCTGTAGTCTGTAAGGTGGATGGGAAATGAAGTCCTGGTTGACCTGATGCATGTCCCTGATTCAGGATTTACATAGTCGAATCAGAATTTCCAAGTCTCGCTTATACATAGTTAAATCGTTGTGTGTTGTTGGGGGGACAACAGATGGATAAGACAACTTTTATTTTCGTTCTCCTTCAGCACAAAGAAACAACTTTTTTACAAAAGATCAAAACTGCTTGTCAAGTGACGAAATTGACAATGCATTTTGTATAACATTTTAAACACATGATGTACAGAACACAATATATATACAAGAAAATCTATTAAAAAAATATTTTGTATAAAAAAAACCTAATGAATAAATAAAATAAATAACTGCAGCAAGGCCACACTCAAATTAAATTAAATCGGCTTAATTGCCTGTGTGAGTGCAAGTATAGCACAACATTTGTGGAACCGAATAACAATTTTTTTTATTAAATTTGTAGAGAATATACATGAACAGAATCTCCCAGACATTGTTAAATAAATCTCTGCCACCATTTTGCTCCTGTGCTGGTCACTGATCATGGAAAGTAAAACTCAAATCTAGCACGGGGGTTTGGATTTATTCACGCATGTTAAAAAAATTATTAAAAGCTTTTTTTATTTTTTTTATTTACAGCATTATCACAATAGGCTGTATATTAACTTTTTAAAATACCCGATATAACCATAATGGCACAATCCTTTTTTAAAACATCCCAGTGAACATTTGACTAAGATTGGTAGTCAAATCAGACTCCTTTTATTGAGGCATCGAATCTCCAACTATTCGGAGTCACCCCTAATTCAAAGTATGCTGTAGATGTACAATAACAATGTACAACTGGCTTAGAAGTGAAATCCAACATTATGTTTGTGAAATAGAGTCCAAGAAGTAGAGTTCAAGTCAAAACAACAGTGGACCTTACCCAGAAACCTGTGGGACACCTTATCGTACCTTTTCAGATTCTGAAGAATTTTTGTTAGTACAAACATCCCTGTGATGTTCTGTCAAATACAATCCAAAGCTGAACAAATGTTTTCAAATCTGTCTGTTAAACTGTCACAGCGAATAGTGTTAGGAGCGACAATATAAATAAAACAGATCCACAATCCGAGGTCAGTGTACAGGTCAGTGAAATCGGAAATCGGAACAGAGTTGAACAAGTCATGACTAAGCCGGAGAATCGTATATGGAGAAATTTTATGTTGTATAAATGTGGCTTAAACGTTTGGAGGCCAGTCGTTTCTGTGGACGAATCCAGATGGATAAATACAACAGCTTTACTGCCTCTGAGCTTTTGTTCTGCAGAAGTCGGAGTACTAAATGGGCGCCAGAAACTACCGGGTGTTAAATGAGAAGAAACAAGCATGCAGAGTGTGTGCCGTTTTTGATAAACACTGTTTTAAACGACCATTAAGAGCACAGACCGCCTCCGTCCTACACTGTCACTTTGATGCTGTTCGGTAATTATCCTTCTGTTCCAGCCCGTTAAGAGGAGAGCAGAACCCTCGTTTACTTAACGAGTCGGAGCTGAGCGCTTCTCACGCTTGTTTATGGTGCAATGTGAAAGAAAACTGGTGGAGAAAAAAACAGGGAGATTGTTGGGGGGAAATAGGAATGTGACACTGTGCTTAATTTAGAGATGTTCACAGACAAAGGAGAATAGCTACATACACAACTACAAATATGTTTGTGTGTGTTATAGTAAATGTAAGCTAATATATAGTACATATCAAAAAGTAAAGACTGACAATCAAAAGAAAGACAATGAAAAAAAGTAATAAATTCTGTATTACAGTAAAAGGTACAAAAGATCCAACTACATCCCTAAATGTGTGGAATTTCTCCTAATGGTCCATTAATGTAAGTAATGAAGTTTGCAGCATTTAATTTCCCAGGTGAATTGCACACACTTGTGTATTAAAGGGAAAGCAACCCAACTGACTGTAAGAAATGCTAAGGGGAATCGTCCAGCGAAGGGATAATAAACTCCAATCCTTGGGAATGCTCTTCAGAATTATTCAACTTTAAAACATCTATAAAACTATTTATCTATAAAACCTTTAATTTAAAAAAAATTATAAAATTAAGGAAGAAAATACTTTGTTAATACGTTCTTTAAATTATTTCTCAGTGAATGAACCCGAATGACTTGAAAAGGGAAAGAAAAACCAAGCAAAAAAACCCCAAAAAACAAAACAAAAACAAAAACAAGGAAAAAAAGGAAAGAAGGAAAGTAGAAATACAAGCAAACAAACGGGAAAATTAATCAGACTGTAATAAAGAAAGAATGAAAAGGAAGCATGCACTTTCCCACCCTTTCACTTTCCCAGTCCCAGTGTTATGTCTGTCTCGGAGTCACATGATCTCTTACACACAGTGTTTAAATATGGACAATTTAAGAACCTTAAATCATCTATAGGATCATGTTCAGCATGTTTAGTCCAAATATAAAGCAAGTCGTAAGGGGTTAAATCTAAACACCCATTCCCCATAATCTCCGGACGTCTCGCTTTGACGAAACTCGATCTCTCCTCTTTCTCTCGACAGCACACAAAACATTGCAAGTGATGATTATTTTTCCTCCTTCCAGACGAGACACCTTGTTCTAACAGGTGCCTGATTGTGTGTAAACATACTGTGAATAGTGAAAATCGCTACTGGAATGTGGAAAATCACCGTAATCAAGTGAGAATACAAAAGAAACCAAAGGCGTCACCCAGTTCTGTGTCACTTCAGAGATTAAAGTTTTTTTTTATTTTCATGAAAATGTGGGAAAAAAAGGTGAAGTGGATAAAAATGACCTCGCTGTGGGTGCTGGGAAGGTTTAGAGGGATTAAGCAGATAGACACCCGGTTAATACCTTGAACACCCACGAATTTGAGTCAAATCAAATCCAGATACTATTTGTATAATGATTTTTACAATAAATTATGTCACAAAGCAAATCTGCAGGAACATATACTTTTAAAGAATATACATTTTACCTTTTACATATGTATTACTAATGTGCAAGTCAAAGGCAATAGTGAAGAAATATTCAGAAGATCTACAAAAAGTTAACCCAATCTACATCTAGTAAATAAATCCCAAAAGTAGATATAGTGTACATGAGTGGAAGATCTTGAATGGCCTGCTATAGAACTTTACACAGACACACACACATTAGTATCTAACTTTACTAATGCCCTGGTGTCTAAATGAGCACAAATCTCCACACTCCAATATCAAGTTCTCCTGGGAAGAAGAAATCGTTTAGCATGGAAGTTTTAAACTCCAGTCCTCAAGGGGGTGCTGCAGCATTATTCATCTACAAAACTATTAATAACTGAATTTGTTATAAAGATTACAAATGAAAAAAAGAAAACAGAAACAAACAAGTCAGCAACATACCAACAATGTGCCCTGTGCATGCATATGTGTGTATGTATTAATCAATATTTGTGAGTGTGTGTGTTTGCACATATGCATAAGTGTACAGTATTTGGGTTTATGAGTGTTTGTGTGTGCTTGTATGCATTAGTATATGTGTACAAGTGTGTGTAAATGTGTGTGCAAGTGCATGTGTATGCATCAATATATACATTGTGTGTGCTGCCATGCATCAGTATATGTGTGCATGTGTGTGCATTCTTGTGTACTTGAATGCATTAGTATGTGTGAACATGTGTGTGTATGTGTGAATGTATGCATTAATATATACAGTACATGTGCATGTGTTTGTGTGTGCTTGTATACATTTGTATGTGTGTGTGTGTGTGTGTGTGTGTGTGTGTGTGTGTACAAGTGTGCATGCGTGCCTTAATATATACACTATGTGTGTATGTGTTTTTGTGTGCTTGTATGAATTAGTATGTGGTACATGTGTGTGCATGTGCTGACACATGTGTATGTATGCATTAATATGTACAGTATGTGTTTGTGTGCTTGTATGCATTAGTATATAGGTGCATGTGTGTTAAAGTGTGTATTTATGTATTAATATATTCAGTATGTTTATATGTGTGTACAAGTGTGTATGTAGGCACGGATATATACACAACGTATGTATTTGTGTGCTTGTATACAGTATGTATTTGTGTTTGTGTGTGCTTGTATAAATTAATATGTGTTTGTGTACAAGTGTGTGTTTATGCATTATATATGCAGCATGTATATTTATGCGAATGTGTGTGTGTTTGTGCGCATGTGTGTATGTAATGTATACGTAAGAATATGTGTGTATGTATGTGGTTGCACATGAATGCATCTACTGGAGGGAAAAATGTGTGTTAGGTCATATTAGACATTGACACACTCTCTAACACGTGAATTTAACCTTGAACACATTAACACACACTGCTACGTGGCTGAAATGCTGAGGTTGTGCAGCAGCAATAAACAGATTATCTGCATAACGCTACATTGATCCTTGTTTGTGTGTGTATGTGTGTGTGCACATGTGTGTGCACGTGTCTTTGATTTGTAACATCAGTGCAGTCAAATGGCAGCTGATTATATGATTATTACTGTGTGTGTGTGTGTGTGTGTGTGTGTGTGTTGTGTGTGTGTGTGTGTGTGTGTGTGTGTGTGTTCTGTTGTTTATGAATCAATAAGGTCTACTCTGCACGAACACACAACACACAATCAAACACACACGGACACGCAACACACATTGTATTTACATATTATTCTGCGAAATGAACCTGTGTGCACATGTGTTTGTGCGTATAATATTTAAACCACGTGTTTTTCCCTTCAAAATATTGAGTGTTAAAAATAGGAAAGAAAGAAAGAGTAACATTACACTCATTGACATTCAGCTGATGTTTCTGACTAACACACATTGAGGTTCTGTCCTATATCAATTCTTTCTCTATTCTCATCCCTTCTTCCTCCCCTGCTTTCTTTCTATTATCACGAGCAGGCTTGTTGTCTCTTCTTTAACACAATGGGACACTTGTCTTTTGTCCATGACTAACATACTCTGACTTTCATCCTGAATCACTATTAAGTCTCTCCTTTTTTTCTTCCTTGTGCTTGCCCTTTCCCTTCCTGTAGTGTGCACTACTTAGTAGGAAATTACTCAAAAATATATATAATATTATTAAAAAATGTCTGCAAAAAAATCTGCAACAAAAAAAAAAAAAAAATTAGTTTTACAAATGTATTTTAGTGATAAAAACCTGTGTGTTATAAATGAAAATTGATACTTTGGGTCGATAAGTCACATCACTACGTAGTGCACACTCCAGGCGAGTTAATATCTCCTGGGCTGAGCGTGTGTGTGTGTCTTTTGCTCCTGCGGTGATATTTCTGTGTTGAAAATCGCAGCGAGACACTGCTCTAAATGGAAATGGATTTTGTAATTGCAGTCTTTAAGGGTGCAACTTTTCATCGACCACTTTTCAAATAACGAATTTTATGCCCTGAATGAAGCGTGAATTTTTCAACTTTTACTTCACAGACCTTAAAAAACTAACTTTTTTTTAAACTCAAGATTTCATGTCACACAACAGCAAGCGTCTTTACAGAAAAGCGGAGGTTATTATATAACAGAAAATAGGATCTTTAAAAAGCACTTCCAAGGGTCAACTGTCCACACACTTTTGTTCATCTATCTATCTATCTATCTATCTATCTATCTATCTATCTATCTATCTATCTATCTATCTATCTATCTATCAGTCTATCTGTCTGTCTGTCTGTGTGTGTGTTTTTGTGTGTGTGTGTGTGTGTGTGTGTGTGTGTGTGTGTTTGACATGAATTAAATAATAATGAACTCTGTATATATATATATATATATAGCCTTATTCCTTATCCACAATTATCTCATGTATACAATGAGCAGTTGAGGGTTAAGGGCCCACCAGTGCCAGATTGGTGAGATTTGAACTCACAACATCCATCTATCCATCTATCTATCCATCTATCCATCTATCCATCCATCCATCCATCCATCTATCTATCTATCTATCTATCTATCTATCTATCTATCTATCTATCTATCTATCTATCTATCTATCTATCTTTGATTCATTTGTGCTATCTAACCATTTAATTCAACATTTATTCTCTTATTTGTTGAGATGTTCCACTAGATCTTGGAGTGTGCTAAGAGAGATTTGTACGGTTTTAAATTAGTGTAAAAGTCAGGTACTGATGTTGGGTAATCAAGCCTGGGGTGTAGTCAAGATTCCGATACCTCACAAAGGTGTTCAAAAGGAGTTCAGGACTGAGTTCAAAAGCAGATTACTCAAGAGCCTTCTCTCAAGCACATGTACACCATAAACAATATCTTCAAGTTATACAGCTGCATGAATGACTTTTCTCTAATTCAAACTAAAAAAAATGTTCAATTAATTTCAATTGAATTGAAAATATTTCACCCTTAGCCTTCTGACCTCGAAGGTCTACTTTTACCTTGCAGATCACAGGTTCTTTAGAAGGACATGCGATATAAATGATCTGAGTTCTCAGACTGTGTGCTGATAGATGGTTTTTCTGTTTCACTGCTTTATCCATGACTAATGAAAATGACTGATGAAAAACTCATTTTGTTTAATTTTTTAGGCTTTGCTTGATATCATGGCTTTTTTAAAATAATCATTCTCCTAAACCTTTTATTCACATTCACTGCTTTGAAGTGCATTACGGCAGTGCATTATGGGTAACATTACAATGATGTATACAGGAACATTACCATACACTCAGGAATATGAAAATGTATAACATTGTATGAGACAGCAACACATCAGTCTTTATGGATATAAAAGTCTACACAGCATTACATTCTGCAGTTTTCATGTTTAAGTCTGTTACTGTTTGGTGCCATTGTGAAGTGCAGTGCAAAATCTGATATAATGCTGCATAATATTTCATCACCATTTCTGAGTTTCTGACATAAAATTTTTGGTTATATAAAAAAAAACTTTTCTCGGACACCGACAAGGACAAGTAACACTGTTGCCTTCAAATGTTTTCATAAAAGATGAAGGAAACTCTGAAAATTTGCTCTTTTAACAAAAAAAAAGCTTTAGCATTTGTGCAAGAATCTACATCTACCATTGATTCAAGCGTGGCCCCAATCTAAAAGTACATTTATAGTCATAACTTTGAGTTCCAGTGTTGAGAAGTATGTAAGCATATATTTTTTGTTTGTAGTTGATTGTTTTCAATACTTATCCTTGTGTTTTGTCATCCCAGTGGAAACCTTTTCGTGCCTGGATGTATGCATCAATGTAAAGGCTCCTGATTCAAATAACTTTTGTCCTAAATCTCCTTGTCCTGAGTCACAGAAACTCATACGATATTTTTCTGTGTACAATGAGCTTTTATCAGCATTTACAGAATTTTAACAGAGGGCGGTTTTCTTAGTTTGAAGGTCTCCGTGTCCTTCGTGTAGGATTATCTCTTCAATCAGCGCGTTTATTTACCACTTTTATTCCTGAAAATAATAAAGAGTGGATAACCTTTACAAACGCTCACGTATCTTTTATAGTATAGTGTTTCCTGTAGGACGCTCTCCGAATGCACAAACACATCAATCTGCACTGATAAGTCGAAGGCTGAAGTGCACTTAAATTGGTTTTAGAGACGTCGCTACACGCCTATAAATTTTGTTTTACACATGCAATGTTTTCTTTTTTTCAGAAGGTAAAGCGCTGAAGGACTATAGATGCATTATTAAGTGCTCACTGTCCTGAGAAGTGCAAATGCAATATTTTTTTCTTATATTTTTATTTCATGATCCTCTCTTTTTTTTTTAAAGCAAAAGAAAAAAAGAAAAGAAAAAAGCAAGACAATAAAGCAGGATTAATTCTGGCTTGGTGCTATAAATTGACCTTGCTAAAGAGGTAGTGTAAGTAGTGGTCAAATTATTATTATTTTATTATTCGTTATCACTATTACGTTTGTTCTGTTTGTCTTTGAATGCATTGCTATCGAGAAGTTGAGTTGAAGCTAAAGTTCATGGATACTTTTTATTCAGAAAGAAGTCTTGAAAGGACTTGCAGTCGGTACACGAATGGTCAGTCTGTGGAGCAATCACAACCAAACAAAGGAGGCAGGTAAAAAGGTCTAGAAAAACAGATTCAGGTTCACAGTAAATCACAACAGAAAAATAAAACAATGGATTGGTATGCAATGGAGGAATTACAATGCTTTGCACCAGTGAAAAGCGTGAGCATGACTTAAAAAAGCTACAACAGGAAGTGTGGTACTTGATCCGGATTTGCTAATATTTGGGTGAAAGTTCCCTCTGGTGAGGTGGAGGAGGAAGCTACATTTTATTGTGTAAATTATGAGTTCAATATTTTTTTCTTGTTTTAAAATTATATAATTATTTTTAATATTTATTCTTTATAACTTTTAAACAATGATAAATTGCTGAGGAATGCCCACCTCCCTTCCCCTAATAATGTTCTACAGAGGGACAATCGAGAGCATCCTGAGCAGCTGCATCACTGCCTGGTTTGGGAATTGCACCATCTTGGATCGCAAAACCCTACAGAGGATATTGAGGATGGCCGAGAAGACGCTGCATCCGCAAAGCTAACAGTATTGTGGGCGACCGCACACAACCCTCACACACACTCTTCACCCTCCTGCCATTAGGAAAGCAGTTCCTAAGGTTTCGAGCCATCACATCCAGACTGTGCAACAGTTTTTACCCTCGAGCCATTAGGCTCCTCAACACACAGAACTGAACTGTATATACACACACACAAACACACACACTTAACTGTGTGTTACTGAACTGCACAACCTGAACTCAACACACAATCATTACTCCTCTTAATCCATTCCACCACCATATTGTATTTAATCATTTTATACTGTTTACATCTCAACTGCTGCTCTTGCTTTTTTTGCACAACATTTTGTTTATGTTTACAAATACACTTTTGTATACAGTTCTCTTTTGCACATTGTCCTGTATAACATATTATACAGTAGATTTACTGGTCAGCGCTAATTTGTGTTTTGTGTATCTGTCCCACACGGTCATGTGTTGTCTGTCTCCACTGTTTGCACTCGGATGCACACCTCATGTGGCGAGGACACTTACTTGAGTCTCAGCTCTGTGTTCTGTTATGTAGCTCTATGTTGTGTGATGTTGCTCTATGCTGTTTTATGTAGCACCATGGTTCTGGAGATACGTGGTCTCATTTCACTGTGTTTTATATATATATATACTTGAAATGAGAATATAAGATACTTGACAACTTGAAATTGTAACACTAAACATTTATATATCAAACTAATACAACTAACTCATTTATTAATTTATTTATTTATAACTCATAAAATTATTTATTTATTTAATTAACTTCACATATTGGCATAATGAGAAATAAATGGGGGAAAAAATCACACCCATTTTTTTCATTTTGCAGTTCATTTGCAGGCAGTTAGCGTTGGTGTTTAATACATAATGAGCTGAAAAATGAGCTGAAAAACACTTTATTGCACTTAAACTTTAGCATCCTGTGTGTACTGTGTGTGTATGTGTGTGTGTGTGTGTTTCTGCATGTGTGGATTAAAGCTACTCTCCGATTTCAGATTACTGTGAAAAATGTCAGATGTGCTTTTACCCATGAAACTCAACACACTAACTGAGGTTAATTGGTAAAGGTTACTGTATGAGGACAGGTGTGTGCATGTGTCTGTGTTTGTGTGTGTGTGTGTGTGTGTGTGTGTGTGTGTGTGTGTGTGTGTGTGTGTGTGTGTGTGTGTGTGTGTGTGTCTTGCCCAGACCTGTAAGGGGATTATCAGCAATCTGTTGAGATTTAACATGAACTGTCAGGGATAAAAAGCTTTCTCATATTTCTCAATGCTTCCTCCTTGTGTGCATCTGCTTCACCAACTAAGCATTGGACCTTAGTTTTCCATTTAAGGTATGACTATTAGTCATTAGGTATAATTTTAATTTTATTTCTTTTAAATTTGTTCTCAACTATTTTATTACTTGCAAAATTTTGATATTAACAGTCAAGTGTATTGACTTTGACCAAGCAAAAATATAAAAGTACAGATGTTACACACCTTTATTTTTATCAAAAAATCTTCTCTTAGGTTTATTATCTCTTGCAATTCAGACAGTTAGTTTCTCCAGACTTTCAGGTGAAATACTTTGTCATGCCTCTTTTAAAACTTGCCAAAGGTGTTTTTCACCTTTGGAATACTGTTGATTAGCTAGTTTATTTCATATAGACAAATGGAAAAATGTACATCTTTTAAAAACGATAGAGATTAGGTGTGATTACGTTGAGTGTTAGGTTTGATTAGGTTTCCAAATGTATAGCATGCACTGTATATATAATATTTAAGTATATTAGTTATTTGTTAGATGAGGAATAGATAAGGGACAATAAGAAATAATAGTAATTACATAAATATTAATTACTATTACTAAAGCATTTCAAGTTGGATAAAGGTGCAGATATTCCTTTAAAATTAAAGTTTAAACTAACACAAAAAATTCAAACACTAAGTAATAAAAAAATAGGAACATAAAAAAACATTACCAAGAACCCTAAGACTAAAAAACAGGTGTAACAACCACAGAAGACAAATGTAAGACAGAGTTCTGTGATAGATTAGTGACCTTTATACATGTGCTAATCAAGGGTGACAAGGAACAGGTGTGACTGATTAGTGATGTTTGACAGTTACACAATGTTGTACTGGCTGATGGGAATTGTAGTCCAGTGCCATAAACCTCGGATTGAGCTTCTGATGTTATAGAAAATTATTGTATTACATAGGAAACATCTTCCAACTCATGTTGAATTCAGTTTAGCATACACACACACACACACACACACACACACACACACACACACACACACACACACACACACGCACGTGCTAAATTCAAAAAACAATGTCTAGAAATCCAGACCAGTGAACTACTGCTGCTACTCCAGTCACTGAGCTTCCACTTCTACTTCATCCACAGAACTAAATCCAAACCATACAAACTTCTACTTCTACTTTAACCACTAAACTTACAAACTGATTTAAATCCAAACCACTGAACTTCTACTTTTACTAAAACCATGCTGGAGGCATCATCCTCCAGAGATCCACCACAGAGAAAACGTGTCACCAACGGGCTCTACCTAGCAGCTGCCCCGTAAGGTGGGCATGGTGTGCTGCAATGGCAGACACATAGACATTTATGGTGTAAGGAGCAAACCCTTTGGCAAACTGTTTCTGTAAGAACAACCAACCAGGCAGTTAACTGGATCCACTGGAACTGTGAACAGGCGCCATCTCACGGTGTACAACCTCCTCGTGGAGGGAGCTCTGGATTTGAGAATGGTCTCTACCTTGTCGGTAAAGAGACCAGAGGCTAGGAGCTGTGAACCCTCAGAGGCCACAGCGTCACAGCTCTGGGCGGGGGTGACCAACTGTGCCCGCGACCTGGGAGAGAAGATCCCTCCTGAGAGGAAACTTCTAGCGAGGTTGATTAAGGACAGCTACCAGGTCCGCAAACCATGGCCTGCGTGGTCACTGTGGGGCCACTGGAAGGAGACGGACTATGTCCTGGCAAACACTCGGGAGCAGCATGACAGGGGAAGGCGTACAGGCGTCCAGCCCTAGAGCGGCTGGATGTGTCATGGAGAAATAGAGGAGACATCTGTAATGAGATGTGATGTCTTTTGAATCGCAAGCAGGTCCACCTGAGCTCTGGTAAATCTCCCGCAAATTTGCTCCACCACCACGGCCCTTGTTTCAAGAGGGCATCTGCTCCTTCGTTTAAGTGGCCTGGGATATACGCTGCCATCAAGAAGAGCAGCTTCCCCTGGGCCCATAGGAGGATCTGATGTGTAAGCTTGTATAGAAGGCAAGATCGCAGACCCCCCGGTGGTGTAGGAACCACCGACGTGTTGTCTGTGTTTACCAACACATGGTAGCCCTTGATTTCTGAAAGGAAACTCCATTGATATGCCTTCCCCAGAGACCGCATCTGTCCCAGCACAGGGCCTGAGATGGCATTCAGCCCTAATCCCTGCTCCCTAATGGATGGAAGAACCACATCTTGATGCTGGACAGCTACTCCGATTGAGCCACTATCAACCAATCATCAATATAAGATAGAATGCGGATGCCCTGAAGTCTCAGGGTCAATGCCGCATTCGCAATTTGTAAAGGTGCTATGTTCCATGACCAGAGCCTGCTCAGGCCCCACCAGGGTGGGGCACGCCCCGAAAACTAGGGCAGAAGAGACTTGCAGGACCCATCAAGACACATCTGGCAGGTCGCTGGATAGTCCCTTAGGGAACCAGTCTCTCAAGACTGACCTCTGGTGTGCCTAGAGCTGGATCTCTGCCCTGGTGCAGCTCTAGGCTCCCCTTGAGAGGGGGCGAAGACTCCAAGTCCGTTTTGTTAAAAAAAAAAAATTGTACATGCATCCTTACTAGCTGACTGCTAGCATGATGCTGGCATTTGGTTACTGTCATTATTCTTAAACCGGTCAAGAATATCAGTGATATCAGTGTCAGTGTGTATGCAATTTAAACTTATTAGGAACTTGGCAAAAACATTTTTGATTTTTTTCATGGATTTTGTAATCTTTTCTCTTATTTTCACTGGAGTAATAAAACTCCAATGTAGGGTCTTTACAGAAAGTGTACTTCTTTTACTTTTCCTCATGTGAATGGCCATTCTCCAGAGATTATGTGAATAATCCTGTCATGTCTAATGTGCTCATTAAGTATAAATCTATTTGCCTTGTAAATACAGCTGTGGTCATAATTTCCCTATGAAAATTATGTAAACAGGAGCTGGAGTGGAGACGCCGTTTCTGGCTCCAGCACGTTGAACTTGAAATAAAACGAAGCTGGAACAATGAGTTTAAAACGCACAACGTCGGCTCTAATTAAAGTTTATTTGTTTCTACGGTAACACTGGGACTTGGAGCGTAAAAGTGTAGAGAGGAAGTTTATTAAACAGAGCAACAGTGCCAGTAACAAATCTGAAAAACAGACAGAGGGCGAAAACACAATGATAAATAACGCACGCAAACGTATCCAATATACAACATTTACGAAAAAGAGCAGGAACAAATGGAGAATTTGAGAAAAAAATATCTAAATAAATACATAATAGGGAACCAAAACTTGTGTGCAATGAGGACATAATACTGCACAATTGCCAAGCTCTTACACTTTTTTCTTTATTTATAGTTTCAGTTTATTTTTTATTTGAAAATAAAATTAACCCTTGACAATAAAGTGATAATTGATATTATATTTACGTTTATGGCATTTGGCAGACACCCTTTACCCAGAGCAACTTTATTATCAAATAATTTAATTTAATTTAATTTACAAAATGATATTTTTGATACACCTGAGCAGTTAAGGGGCCTTCAGTTTCGCTCCTGCACGTACAATAGCCCACTGCTCACAGGTGTTAATCTTTAACAAAAGATTAAATGAAAAAAGACAAGAGTAACCATGACAAACTATATATCCTTCACAAGGTCTAAGCCTCAGGCATCAAGATCAAGAAATTAGATCACAGTTTTTAAATGGAAAACATATAACAAATGTATTTGCCAAATTTGTGTAAACAGTGCACACCAACAACATGCATTAAAAAAAGCATTACTTACACTATGATTGTATTAACAAGTCACAAACACATTCACTGCTCCAAATCCTAGTTTATTTTGAAAGATAAGGGTCCACTGAACAACATGCTGTAAAGCATTTTTGGTCCAACAAAACGGGCTCTGTAATTTAGATGTTTATTCTTTTGTTTAATTTGAAGTACTTTGGGGGTGTATAGTTTGTATATGTTTTGGAATACTTTCGCATAAAAAACCCGACTTCTACAGAGTAAAAAAAGCAAATATGGCTGGTAGAATATAGTGTTACTAAACAAATAAGACCACTCATTTAAAAAAAAGTCAGACAGGTCATCAAAAGCAACCTGGCCATCAATACGAATGCCAAATCAGTAGCCAAACATGTATAACAATAGCCTGAATGGCCAGGGATTAATTTGAATGCAGACTATATGAATGTGCAACTGGAAGTTCTGTCACCAAAACAAAATCCTTGTAAGTGCAAACATATTTGGCAATAGAGCTCTTTCTGATTCTGATTCTAAATGGTCACCTGAGTCTAGCAGGTGGCTCTCACACAGGGAGAGGGAGAAAAGGACCAGACATAGGCTCAGATAAATGTTTGTAGGCATGGAATTTTTCATGACAGCTTCAAAAAATGTTAAATATACAGGGAGTGCAGAATTATTAGGCAAGTTGTATTTTTGAGGATTAATTTTATTTTATGTTCTCAATGAACACAAAAAAAACTCATTGTTATCAAAGCTGAATATTTTTGGAAGTAGTTTTTAGTTTTAGCTATTTTAGGGGGATATCTGTGTGTGCAGGTGACTATTACTGTGCATAATTATTAGGCAACTTAACAAAAAACAAATTTATACCCATTTCAATTATTTATTTTTACCAGTGAAACCAATATAACATCTCAACATTCACAAATATACATTTCTGACATTCAAAAACCAAACAAAAACAAATCAGTGACCAATATAGCCACCTTTCTTTGCAAGGACACTCAAAAGCCTGCCATCCATGGATTCTGTCGGTGTTTTGATCTGTTCACCATCAACATTGCGTGCAGCAGCAACCACAGCCTCCCAGACACTGTTCAGAGAGGTGTACTGTTTTCCCTCCTTGTAAATCGCACATTTGATGATGGACCACAGGTTCTCAATGGGGTTCAGATCAGGTGAACAAGGAGGCCATATCATTAGATTTTCTTCTTTTATACCCTTTCTTGCCAGCCACGCTGTGGAGTACTTGGATGTGTGTGATGGAGCATTGTCCTGCATGAAAATCATGTTTTTCTTGAAGGATGCAGACTTCTTCCTGTACCACTGCTTGAAGAAGGTGTCTTCCAGAAACTGGCAGTAGGACTGGGAGTTTAGCTTGACTCCATCCTCAACCCGAAAAGGCCCCACAAGCTCATCTTTGATGATACCAGCCCAAACCAGTACTCCACCTCCACCTTGCTGGCGTCTGAGTCGGACTGGAGCTCTCTGCCCTTTACCAATCCAGCCACGGGCCCATCCATCTGGCCCATCAAGACTCACTCTCATTTCATCAGTCCATAAAACCTTAGAAAAATCAGTCTTGAGATATTTCTTGGCCCAGTCTTGACGTTTCAGCTTGTGTGTCTTGTTCAGTGGTGGTCGACTTTCTGCCTTTCTTACCTTGGCCATGTCTCTGAGTATTGCACACCTTGTGCTTTTGGGCACTCCAGTGATGTTGCAGCTCTGAAATATGGCCAAACTGGTGGCAAGTGGCATCTTGGCAGCTGCACGCTTGACTTTTCTCAGTTCACGGGCAGTTATTTTGCGCCTTGGTTTTTCCACATGCTTCTTGCGACCCTGTTGACTATTTTGAATGAAACGCTTGATTGTTTGATGATCACGCTTCAGAAGCTTGGCTATTTTAAGACTGCTGCATCCCTCTGCAATATATCTCACTATTTTTGACTTTTCTGAGCCTGTCAAGTTCTTCTTTTGACCCATTTTGCCAAAGGAAAGGAAGTTGCCTAATTATTATGCACACCTGATATAGGGTGTTGATGTCATTAGACCACACCCCTTCTCATTACAGAGATGCACATCACCTAATATGCTTAATTGGTAGTAGGCTTTCCAGCCTATACAGCTTGGAGTAAGACAACATGCATAACGAGGATGATGTGGTCAAAATACTCATTTGCCTAATAATACTGCACTCCCTGTAAGCTCATGAGACAAGTGGCTTTCAACCCAATACTTTTCTGGATTGCTCCTGGACTGATTTCATGTATTTATATAGGCACTTCATTATCTATAACTTATTATCTTTTTGAGCATTATCAATTTTGAAAGATGGACACTAAAGCCCAAAGTGTCTTCTTTTCCAAAAATATCGAAATTGTGTATCCAGTCCACTTTTGTCAGGAACTGTCAATTAACATGATTATGGATCTGAAGGTCATGAGTTAAAAATCCAAACCACACCAAGCTGGGCCCCTGAGCAAGGCTATTAACCCTATAGCTGCTTAGTTGTATAAATGATATGAATGTAAGTCACCCTGGATAAGGATTTACCAAATGCCAAATGTAATGTAAACTCCAACACTTTGATCACTAAACTTCCACTATTAACAAAGATGACCAGCAGCAGATTACGGTGAAGCCAGTGATCTAAAGGTGTAGGAAGAAAAAGTTTATAAGAAAATGTTTTTCTTTGTTGTGTTTTTTTGAGAGATTTTTTAAAAGATTTTTCTTACATATTTGTGTGTTGGACATTAGCAGTGAAGACATCTGCTGTGCGCAGTGGGACAATTCAACAATATAGACCCGATAAACTTTGTAATCATAATGGCTTGTGGCTTCAGAAAGCCAGGAACAGCAGGATGAGAAGTTAAGCATGTCTAATGCTGTAAGATCTTTTCTTTTAAAAAAAAAATCTTTATCACAGAGCTGCTCATAAAGATTCTTTGGTCATTGATGTCGAGCAGCTGTTTCTGTCCTTCCAGCTAATCGATATCTTCTTTGCTAACGTGCCAGAGGACAGCAGGCAGGATGATTGCTTCAGTTTTTCAGCTTTGTGTTTGTCAGATGTTCGGAATAAAAGGCCGATGATTATTTCAGATCTCCACAAAGCTTCGTCAATATCAGCACCACTTCTTTTCTGTTGTGCTGAGCCTATATTTCAGCACTGAAAACAGAAACTAATAAAGGCTCAATCTGAATTTCATGGTTAACCTGTGTGCGGAGTTACATTTGTAATCAGACAATTGCAATCTTGATTAGATTACTTCACCACAATAGTTTGTTTTACTATCCACAGAATATCACTATTATTGTACTTTTGTGAATTATTTTTTTTCCTGAGTCACTAATGTGAAAGAATCAGTATTGTATTAATTCAGAAATATTTATTTTCTCTTCCTTGCTGCTGACACTTTTTACACTGCAAAAATGTAAAACATGGAAACTTTAAAAAGCAATTGAATAACTTTAAAATGTAATAGGTAGGCTTAGTAAAGCTAAAATGTTATCTTGGTTTTAAATGCACAATAAACAGTTAGTCTATTGTTAGCTACAGCTGATCTTAATGTTCCTTTCGATAATACACAATAGACTATGACTATCATGATAGATAGGTTTTTTTTTTGGCTAGTTTCTACTGACCTTGATTACTGGTTACCTCAATATGCATTGGTAAGCGGCCCTAACAATCAGTTAAACAGTTAGTCTATTGTTAGCAGCGCTTTACATCGAGGAGGGAGTGTACACCTTGCGCAGTGCTCCGTTCTTCCTCATCATCACCAGGAGGCCAGGCTGTTAGCTCTGCCACAGGATGTGCATTGGAGTGCAGCCTCCCTCCAGCAGATGTTTCCCCTCATTCCCGCCCGAGAACTCTCAGCCGCAAGGCACTGCCCCGGCCGTACTGAGAGGGTCAGAAACCAGTCTCAATAGGCTGGTTCCCCCGATCTGGTGTCTTGGCAGGCCAGATTGTTAGCCCAGCCACAGGACATGCTTTGGGGCACAACCTCCCTCCAGCGGGTGTCTCCCTCAATCTCTACTTTGTTGTTCCAAAGAAGAATGGGGGAATAAGGCAGATCCTATGTCTCCGCTCCTTGAACTGCCCACTCATGAGGCTTAGGTTCAGGATGCTTACCCTCAAAAAATTTGTGTCTCAGATCAAGTCCAAGGACTGGTTTGTCATGATAGATCTAAGGGATGCCTATTTCATTTACATTTACATTTACATTTGCCGCATTTAGCAGACGCCCTTATCCAGAGTGACGTACAAAAGTGCTTCGAGTCTCTAGTAATTCATAAATCTACACTGGTACACCAAATTACAAACTTAATATAAATATAAGCCTATAATTCTACAAACTTGGAACGTGCTGATTTAAGAGGAAGAGGTAGGTCTTCAGTCGTCGCTTGAAGATAGTCAGGGACTCCGCTGTATGGACATCTAGGGGAAGTTAATTTCACCACCTTGGTGCCAGAACAGAGAAGAGCCTTGAAGTGTACTTACCTCTCATTCTAAAGGAAGGTGATACCAGTCGAGCAGTCCTGGAGGATCTCAGACAGCATGGTGCAGTGTGAGATGTAATGGTCACTGAGGTAAGATGGTGCTGGTCTATTTTTGGAATTGTAGGCAAGCATCAGTGTTTTGAATCTGATACGTGCAGCTACTGGAAGCAAGTGAAGGGAGAGCAGCAGTGGGGTGGTGTGGGAGAACTTGGGCTGATTGAACACCAGCCATGCAGCTGCATTTTGGATAATTTGCAGTGGACAGATAGCGTTCAGGGGAAGACCTGCCAGCAGAAAGTTGCAGTAGTTGAGTCTTAAAATTACAAGGGACTGAACAAGCACCTGGGCAGCCTGTGTGGACAGAAATGGTTGAATCCTTTGGATGTTGTAGAGAAGAAATCTACAAGAAAGAGACACATTTGCAACATGTGTCCATAGTTACCCCAAGGTTATGAGCAGTGGCTAAAGGGGCTAGCAGAGAGTCATGAAGTGTTATTTGGAGATCTTGACCTGGAGATAAATCGCCTGGGATGACCAGCAGTTCTGTTTTGCTGGAATTTGGTGAGCACATATCCATGAAGATATGACTGTCAAGCATGCCGAGATCCTAATGGAAGCTGTGGCATCTGATGGAGGAAAAGAAAAGATTAGTTGAGTGTCATCTGCATAGCAGTGATAAGAAAACCCATGTGAGGATATGACTTCACCAATGGAGTGGGTATAGAGGGAGAAAAGGAGGGGACTAAGTACCGAGCCTTGTGGGACACTAGTGGTGAGTCTGCATTGGGCAGATGTGGATCCCCTCCATGTTACCTGGTATAAAAGACTTTCCAGGTACGAAGCAAACCATTTCCATTCTGTTTTGCAGATATTTAGGCTCTTGACAAAAGTGTCTTGTGGTTGACTGTGTCAAATGCTGCTGAAAGGTCCAGAAACATAAGTACAGATGACAGCTTGGCTAACCGAGCAGAAAAAGGACTGTCTCTGTGGAATGTGCTGCTTTGAACCCAGACTGGTTCGGATCATGGAGGTTGTTCTGTGAAAGATAAATTTCCAAATAGCCCTCCTTCCTGCTCACAGAAGGTTTCTGATGTTTGCTTTCGGGGGCAAAGCCTACCAATATCGGGTCCTCCCCTTCGGCCTAGCACTCTAACCCTGTACTTTCACAAAGTGCATAAATGCGGCTTTAGCCCCGCCACGGCTTCAGGGCATCTGCTTTCTGATTCAATGACTGGTTGATATTAGCTCGGTCAGAGCTTAAGGTGGTCCAGAATCCAAATGTCAATCTTGCCTGCATGAAGGAGCTGGGGTTAAGACTACAGGCAGGGAAGAGTGTGCTTTCTCTATTGCAGAGAACCACTTTCTTGGGCATAGTATTGCGGGCACAATTGTGTCCCGCCTGGATCACAGCTATCCTCACAGCAGTCGGGGGAGTTAGAGAAGGCCAACCACTCACTGTGAAGCAGTTCCAGGCTGCTGGGTCTCATGGCAGCAGCGTCTAACATGATCCCACTTGGTCTCCTCCATTTGAGACCCCTCCAGTGGTGGCTCAGAGACAAATGGTTATTCCGAGGGGGCATCCCACTCCGTACTATCAAGGTCTCAATGCGAGCTCTTCGAACCTTAGATATATAAAGAGAACATGCGTTCCTGTCTCAGGGCCCTGTCCTTGTCATCCCATAATGCTAACAACTGACGCATCCCTCATGGAGTGGGAAGCAGTCAAGAGTGAAAGGTCAGTGGAAGTGCTACATTGTTCATGGCACATAAACTGCCTGGAGATGATGGCTATGCTTGTAGCACTAAAACACTTTCACTGAGACCTGAGAGATCACCATGTGCTGGTCCATACGGACAACACTTTGGTTATGTCATACATTAACCGCCAGGAAGGTCTCCGATCTCACCCCTTGTACAGGCTGGCATGGCAGCCTGTACAAAACTCCTCTAATTGAGCACAGTTTACATCCCTAACCAGTTGAATTGGAGAGCAGACGCCTTTATGATGCAAGGGCTGAGGCCCAGGGAATAGAGGCTCCACTAGGAGGTGGTGAAGCAGATATGGCAGAGATATTACAGAGCCCAGGTGGATCTGTTTGCAATTCAGGAGACTTTGCAATGTCCCCTCTCGTTCTCTCACTCTCTGGATGCCATGGTGCAGACGTGGTTGAGGCTACGTCTGTACGCCTGCCCTTCTATCATGCATGCCCATAGTTCTGGAGAGAATCCGCCAAAAAGGAGTACGTCTCCACCTGGTGGCACCTAGTGGCATGCAGAACGTGGTTTACAGACCTGCTGTCCCTCCTTAATAGACCTTTTTCGAAATTCCTCCCAGGAGGGATCCCCTCTTGCAGGCAGGGGCAACCCTAGTTCACCCCTGCCCAGAGTTTCCAGCTGCTGGTCTCTCTACTGATTTATTTGAGCCTATCCTCCATTCCAGAGCTCCCTCTATGAGGAGGTTGTATGCCGCTAGATGCCAGGTGTTTACCACGTGGTGTGAGCATCACCAGTTAGACCCAGTCAACTGCCTAATTGGTTTAGTTCTGGAGTTCTTGCAGTAACAGTTGAAGGTTTACGTGTCTGCTATCTCGGCTTATTCGTCACCTGGGAAACACGCTCTAATGACACATTTTCTACCCAGCTAGGGATGCGACCCAGAGTGCCTGTGTGGGATTTGGCTGTTGTGTTGGTGGCTCTATCTGAGCCCCTTTGAGCCTTTGACCCAAGTAGCCCTTGGGTACCTGTCGATAAAGACTGCCTTTCTTTTGGCAATATCCTCCCTTAAGAGGGTCAGGGACCTACAGGCTATGTCTGTGGCCCCGTCTCTCCTAGAGTTTACCTCTGGCATGGCACTAGGTTTAGGGTATGTTCCTAAGGTGCCTACAGCTTCCTCACGGCCTGTCGTTTTGCGGGCATTCTGCCCTCCCCCTTTGCTAGCACCAGACAAGTAAAAGCAAAATCAACTGTGTCCAGTGCAAGCTCTGGATACCTATCTTTGCAGGACGAGTCTGTGGAGAAAGTCAGAGCAATTGTTTGCCTGCTATGGCCAAATAGGAAAGGTTTTCCTCTCAGCAGATGGATAGTTGATGTAATTACTACATGTTATGAGTCCTCTGGTCTTCCCACTCCTTTCAGAGTCAAGGCAGGGACTGGTCAGTATGGTGTGATTGGACACCTGTTCCCGAAGCGTTTCAACGCAGCTCGAGTTCCTAAAAGGGAACGTCTCTAGGTTACGTATGTAACCCTAGTTCTCTGAGAAAACGAGACGCTGTGTCAACAGGCTATACTCCCTGCATCCCTGCTGCGTTACCTTCTCTTTTTCAGAAGCTAATGTCACAACTATTACTCAGCCATTTTGTAGCTTCCTGGTTTGCATAACATTGCAAGACTTGTCTATTGGCTGGATTTCACACGTCAGAGCGTGGACAACACGAGGCGTTCCCTTTTGGGAACTAGGGTTACATTAGTAACAGTGAGGGAAGGGATTGAGTAATATGTGACTCTGAATAATTATTATCCCCTCTGTTTCTTTCTTTCTTTCTTTCTTTCTTTTTTTCTTTCTTTCGTTCTTTCTTTCTTTCTTTCTTTCTCACCCTCGCACACACACACACACACACACACACACACACACAGAGCCGTAAGATAGATGAGTCACCCACGACTGGATAAAAGGTCAGCTCCATCTTCTAACAGTCGCCTCAGCTTGTCTGGAGTTGATAGACGGACTTCCATTTCTCTTTTGTGTGGAAAAAATAAAAAAATAAAATAAATAACAGCCGTCATGAACTGAAAAGCTTCAGGCTGTGCGGCTTGTTAGCAAAGTGTGTGTGTGTGTGTGTGTGTGTGTGTGTGTGTGTGTGTGTGTGTGTGTGTGTGTGTGTGTAAGTAAAACAGAGAAAGAGATAGAGAAAAGCTGCTAACAATACTGTGTTACATCACTGAATGAGCATTTGAGGGAAAACATCCTTGATTCAATAATAATAATAATAATAATAATAATAATAATAATAATAATAATATTA
>MU575040.1:4411417-4446319 GCA_024362625.1 Silurus asotus | reverse complement strand
TATATATATATATATATATAATAGAATGTGGAGTATACATAAAAAATGCATAGAAATAGGAAAGAATGTGGAACATACATAAACTTAAATATTAAAGGAAGAAGAACTAAAATAAATTATGGAATCGAAACTTAACTATGGAGTATAGTGTGGGAAATTTGGGGAAACTGACCTTCATTGTAAAACTGTACAAATAAAACAACTCTGTTTGAAGAAAAGAGAAGTGTTTAAAGTGAAGTAAAGTTTTTTTTTCTGCATTTCTCGTTGAGTGGCTTCTTGAGACTCAGACCAGACTTCACATTCACTCTTTCATGTTTTATGTACTGATGGCGTGTGCATATATAGCTGCTTATAGTGCATGTTTTATCAGTGCTTTTAAGCGTTTTAATGGGAACCATGTGATTAGAGTGTGTCTATGTGTGCGTGTGAGTGCATGTGTGTCCACATGTTCGTTTTATTCACGTGAACCCAGTGTCCTTCAACTGGGCCTTTTGACTGCGATGTCAAAATAAAAAAAATATATAAAATTATACTAAATAAAAATAAAATGTATGCCTCTCTGTGTCTTTGCTTGTTATTAATATTAATAGGCATCACTTAAAGGCCAAATCCCAGCATGCCTTGCCTGCATGTTAGCAGTGCATCCATGCAGCCGAGGTGTTAAAGACCCACTTTTCTCGTCTTTCTATTATCATTATCGTGAAGAGCCCTTAAAAAAAAAATTCCAGCCAATTATCCGCTTCACAGCTTTTTTGTTTTCATTTCCATTAAAGATGAATTCACAAGTGGCTGAGGCGTTATTTGAAACTCTCTGGCTAAAACAGTGCGGCTGGATCGTTTCTTTAAAGTTAATCTGTGTATGATTGAGTTCCGCTACACCTCATCAACAGAAATAAAGGCATGGGGTGGATGGGGGTGGGAGGATGAGGGATGTGAGAGAGAGAGGCAGAGTTCAACTATTATATAAAAAAAAATTTCTTTATGTGAATCTGTTATCTGTTATATGTGTAAAGAGAATTAAACACTTCATGTTTACCAGATAATGGTGAAAGTATTGGCATCCCTCTTGAATATTATTTCATGATGTAATATTTTGAGCTGGTGTTTAGCTAACCATTTTTATCTATTAATGCAAAACATTTGCAAGATAAGTATTAGAAAAACAGTTGCTTGCTCTAAAATCTAAACAAAGTAGGGTGGTCACAAGTAGGGTCACCCGGAAGTGAATCACCAAGCCATTTGTAGTAGCTTTTTAAAAATCATTACAAAATATGATAAAACTTTTGTTGGTTTGATCGATTTTTGTACAGTGGTCCACCGGAACCCGCGGGGTTTACGTTCTAAGACGAGGCGAGTTCCTGAATGCGAGTTCCAAAAAATGTCTACGCACCCCCTGGTACCTTAGTAAATTCATCTAGACATTAAGTCATTTTAATACAAAAATGTGATTTAAAAGTGTTTATGAAATTTTTGTTAGTGAAAACATAGTTTTCCTAACATTCCTGAACATTCGGTTCCGCTGCAGATTCCCGCAGATTTTAAGATAATCTGATACTTGCTAAACCCGCAAATTTTCTGAGCTGTGAGTTCTGAAATGCGAATCCTGGTGGTTCGTAAATGTATTACAGCCCCAATTCCAAAAATGTTTGAGCACTGTTTAAAATGTAAATAAAAACAGATTGCAATAGTCTGCAAATCTCATAAACCTATATTTTATTCCTGATAGGACACAGAAAAAAAAAATTTCTAGTGTTTAAACTGAAGAAATGTTTAATTTTAAGGGAAAAAATTTAACTTATTAGGTTCATTAGTAACATGATTGGCTATAAATGAAGGATTTTAAATTTTTTCAAAAGTAAAGATGGGCAGAAGTTCACCAATCTGTGAAAAAAACCTCTACAAATTGTACAAAAATACACTATAAAAAAATTAAATGAAGGATTTTAGATTTTTTCAAAAGTAAAGATGGGCAGAAGTTCACCAATCTGTGAAAAAAACCTCTACAAATTGTACAAAAATACACTATAAAAAAATTAGGCTTGTGTATTTAATGTTATTTGTATGCTACATTTAACAACAGACATTGTTTCAAAGTAGCTCTTCATATCCAGATTGTCCACTATGAGCAAGCCAGTGGCAACAGTGCCAAGGAAAACTGAATTGAATTAACATTAACACCATATGTCAATCCATGAAGTACTGCTTATAGCACATGCTTTATCATTGCTTTTAAGAGCTTTAATGGGAACCATGTGATTAGTGTGATTATGTGTGTGTGTGTTTGTAAGTGCATGTGCGTGCACATGTTCATCATGTTCGAGTGAACCCTACGTCCTTCATGTGGTCCTTTTGACAGCGATGTGCCTCTTTAAATAAAATGTAATCTTCTCTGTGTCTTTGCTTGGTATTAATATTAATATGCATCAGTGAAAGGCCATTTCCCAGCATGCCTTGTCTGTGTGTTAACAGGGCATCTGTGCAGCCCGTTTTGTGTTCATTGTTAAAAACCATATACAAGTAAAATTAAACTGAACTGAATTTACAATACCATCATACTTTATATCAATGAATCTACTCTGTTTAGGTAACCAGATCAACTCCAAAAAATAGAAATATATATATATATATTCATGGCCAGTGGTGAAAATGACTTTCACTATGGAAAAAATGTTCCACTATGGTAAAAGCAAAGTCATTTTCATTTTCCATTTATGCTTGCTACATGTGAACAGTGAAAACAGGACAGTGAAATTCTTTATTTGCATATCCCAGCGATGTAGAAAGCTGTGGTCAGAGTGCAGGGTCAGCCATGACACAGCACCCCTGGAGCACAGAGGGTTGAGGGCCTTTCTCAGCGTCCCCAATAGTGGCAACTTGCCGATACCAGGGCTTAAACCCCGACCTTCTGATCAGCAAACAGCGCCAAAAATGGAAGAGTTGGTTTAAAATCCCAGCAATCACTTTTCACAAACCCCACTGTTACCGAGACTTCAGCCGATGTTAGCCATCTCCTGACCAAGCACAAGAAACCCCTTGTAATGAGTGTCACTGCTGACATGTAATTTAAAGACTTTCAAACCAAACAGGACATAAAAACAATAATTAACCACATGATGGTCCATCAAATGTAATGAGAACAAAAGAGTGTTTTTGAACACATTTCAGATTAGATTCTCAAGGATTTATACCTCTTTTTCCCAAATGACAATCATCAAGTAACAACGATTAGCACAGACATCTGTCCTGTCCGTCACCTGAACATCTGCGTTGGACTGAGGATCTTTTTTCACTCTGGGTTTGTGTTCAAACTGCCCTGTTATTTAGCCTTTACACCATTGTTAATTTCTGTAAAGCTGCTTTGAGACAATGTCTGTTGTGAAAAGCGCTAAATAAATAAACTTGACTTGACTTGACTTGACCTTAATTTAAAAAAAGTTGGGGCAAATGTATGTAATGCAAATGCAAAATGTAAATAAAAACAGAATGCAATGATTTGCAAACCTCATAAACCCATATTTTATTAACAATAGAACATTGAAAAACAAAGACGATATTTGCCACTATATAGCTTTACGTCTTCTGTTCTTATACATCTTAGAACTGAGGAGACCAATTGTTGAATGATGTCCCTTATGTGTTTGATACAGGATTCTATTTGCTCATCAGTTCTAAGTGTCCTTTGTTGTATTTTTTGTCTTATGTTGCAAATAAAATGTTTCAATCAGTGAAAAGTCACAGAACATTGTAGCTAGCTCTTTACAGTATATGTTGGCTGCTGTCGCATGCTGCTAGCAATGGACTCCTTGTGCATTATGTTGGTATTTAAAATGTTATGGTGTTTAAATAGTGCGCTTAATAGCGCAGACATGCAGAGAAGTATCAGAGAACATTGGCACTGAGAAGGGTATTGAGAGTTTCAGCTCATTTATGTGGTTTTAGATTTCAAGCAACTGTGTTCAAGGTAATATCTTTAACCAGGGTTGACAGGTTTCAGCAAAATTTCCAGCCCAGCTACTTCAAAAGACACACAAAATAGGCATACCTGAAACTAGTGGCAACATTTTGGCAGCGGAAAATGCAGATGTTTCCTCTTTTTCCCAGTCTTCGAGTTGGAAACAACTGAGCAACCATGTGCAAATGGAATGAAGAGCTAGAAGAATAAAAGTGTGTGTCAGTGATTATAAAAAGATGACCTTATTGCTGCTGCACTTTCCTGGATATCATACCTCATATCTCTGATTGACAGCAATTTCATTGATGAATTTAAGTATGATCTATCACTATTCTCTCATTGCATTCCCCAAGCCTCAATTCTTGGCCTGCTGCTTTTTATTTTGTACATTCTCCCCTTCCCAATACCATCATATGATCTGTCGGCTCATTGTTATTGTTTTCCAGCACATATACACTCAGCTCTTGAGATGCTCACTTGCTCACCATCCCACCCTCTTGACTCCGAACAATTGGAGCTATGGCTTTTAGTGTCACTGTCTGAGAGCTGTGAAACACTCTCTCTCTCTCTTGCTCCATGCCTGATAAGCCTTTCCCCAATTTAAAAAAGACTACCTTTTCCATATTGCTTTTACGTCAATCCGATGGCATGCAAAATGCATGCACTACAGTTTAGCTTGCTAGCTGTTAGAGCTTATTTATATAATATGCTTCTGCCATGTAATATGTAATGGAGGCAAAAGGCAGATGCACTTGCAGACCTTCTTTATTTACATTGTGAACGTGGAAACACAAAGACAAATAATATAACCACAACATAATGAAGAAAAGGACACAAAATATCCGTCTCAAACAGAGATGGACTACGATGACTAAGAAAGACAAAACACTACACAATGAACGAGCTGCACGGTTTAACTAGTTAAAAATAGTTAAAGGTGTGCTTATTAACAGAAAAAGAGACACATATTCAAATAGTCAAATGACAAGAATCGTGTAGGTGCAGTGGCTGTTGGAAAAATCTATCTACCTGCTACTATTTTGGTTCTATAACTTTAGGTTTATAACTTTAAATCAGACCGATCTCTGTTACCTGTATCTTTATCAATGCAACCCAAATCCTTTTAGACAAACATTGTCCTCATCCCCATTCTTTTTTCTAGCTAGATTTACTCAGTTCATCTGCTTCTGCACTATGAATTTTTTACTCCGACGATATTTTATCCAAAGGACGAAAAACAGACATGTTTCCTGACCATCACTCCTTTTGCCTTTTTCCTACTTAACCAGTGCTTCTTAAACTTCCAGACCTTCTCATAAAACCCGAGAAGCGGAGGAATGAGCTCGAACACACGGCCTTTCTCCATCACCGACTTTTATTAACACTGCTTGAGGGAGAACACACACACACACACACACACACACACACACAAACACACACAGACACACATGCTTTAACCCACTCGGTTCAGAAGGATTTAGTGTAACATGTTTGAATGGGGCCATATAACGTCTACTTACATCCCATAATTCACTTTTAACGTTAGTTGAACCGGTTCGGCTCGAAATGAGCCGTTTTACATCTTTATTGAAAAGTGTGTTGATGGTATAAATGATTTTACCAAGTCTCAATGCACTGGGAGTATTGTTTTAACAAGGATAATGCATTTATTTGTTTGTTAGTTTGTTTGAAATAGAAACTAATAAAAGTCCTATTCGTAATTTCTTTCCAAAAACAGAAAAATGCTACACATTTAAGATTAGCGTTTTAGACAGAGTGAAAGAGGGAGCTTTGTTTGAGCAAATTTGCATTTATTTCTAATAACTGAGATGTAAATCAGATATTGGGTATTTTCAAGTCATATTTTATACCAGATGAGGATATGAATGATGGGAATGAAATATTGTTAAGTAGCTTGCACTACAGCAGGGTTAAACATCCAGACCTGCTTATAAAAAAGAAAAGAAAAGAAAAGAAAAAGGCCAGAGTGAAGGAATAATCTCTACAACACACCTTTTCTGCATCACGAGATTTTATTATCAGTGTCTGAGAGAGAACACACACACACACACACACACACACACACACACACACACACACACACACACACACACACACACACACACGCACACACACAGGCATACGCAAGCACACACCATCCGCTAGCTATTATTTCATTTTTGCTCAAATGCCTGCCAGGTCTGGGAGCTGAAACACGTATAAACAGGGGAATAGAACACCTCCTGACACACTGTAACTCATTTTAAAAGTCCCCGAAGTCGAAACCACTCAGAAATGTGATGTTTAAAACATCCATTCCTGTAGAATTGGATAAAATCTCATTTTATAAATAAGCATTATGGTGAAATATTTTTTCAATTTTAAAACAGCTGAAAGCTGATTGATAGATGCAGGGGGCGGGGCTAGACATGGAAATATAAATAATTATTAATAAGTTCTTACTGAACAAGTTTTAGTCTTGTGAAGCTTAGAGCTTATACAGCTTTTAGCATTTCAATAAAAGGTGTATAGAGTGCATTTGGAAATAACTTTTTTTTTCAGAATCAGATCCACCTCAGTATTTAAGCAAAGCATCTTTGGCCTTAAGTCTTTTGGGTATGATGTGACAAGCGTTGCAATCCTGGATTTGTAGATTTTCTGACATTCTTTTCTGCCAAGCTCTTTCGGGATGGATCATGGGTGGATTGCTATTTTCCGGTCTCTTCGGAAATGTATGGTTGGATTCAAATCTGGGCTGTGGCTGGGCCACTCAAGGACATTCACAATGTTGTCCCGATGCCATTGTCTTGGCTGTGCACTTGAGGTCATTATCCTGTTGGAAGCTGAACAGTCTGATCAGGCCAGTGTCATGGGTGCTCTGAAACAGGTTTTCATTAATGATATCCCTGTATTTTTTCACATTCAGCTTTACTTTTACCCTGCCACTATCGCAGTCCCTGCTGCTGAAAAACTCCCCCCAGAGTATCAACGCTACCACCACCATGCAT
The DNA here is from genome assembly GCA_024362625.1 of Silurus asotus. Taxonomy (NCBI): domain Eukaryota; kingdom Metazoa; phylum Chordata; class Actinopteri; order Siluriformes; family Siluridae; genus Silurus; species Silurus asotus. The sequence goes on along the minus strand of MU575040.1, from coordinate 4,439,359 downwards.
CATTGTTGGGACGGTTTTACACAGGTGGTGAGTGGTGCCTGGTTTCCTCGAGACATGGTGCTTGGAATTTGTTTTATCAGAGCAGAGAATCTTGTTTTTATAAGAGTCTGAGAGTCCTTTAAGTGTTTTTTTTTCTCCACAAATTCCAAGCAGGCTTTCATGTGTCTTGCACAGTGGAGAGGCTTCTGTCTGGCCACTCTGCCATGAAGCCTAGGTCAGTGGAGTGTTGTAGTGATAAATGACATGATCTCTGGAGCTCAACTGGAGTTTTCGGTCACCTCCTTCGTAACCATTTTTATACATGTATTAGTGAGAAACAAATATGGCATTGTTATAGTTGATATATTAAATATGGAATATCATTGATCTTTGAATCCTCACTACTTGCTGGAGTGCTATCCAATGATTAATGTCCCAAATAAAACCCCAATATTAGCTTGGACACTTCACCTATTTTAGATAAATGATGTGTGTGTTTCGGTCTCTCCATGGCTGCATGTGATTGGCTGGGGCTCTTTTGATTATGTCATCACGTTATTCCCCGAAGAACATTCAACAGATGAGGGAAAACAGCCATGTCTGTTTTCGTTTGGCTGAAATAAATTCTACAGTGAATGCAAAAAGCCACTCAAAGAAAAAAAATAGCTGCATTCCAATAACACTTCCTACTCTCACTCTGAATGGTTTCTCTTTCCAGGATGTTCCATTATCATGCCATTACTATACCATTATGCAGTCTAGTTTGTTAGATTAATGTTAAGAGTTTTGCACATAACAGGTTTTTGTTTTTAATTCCTGATGCACTGCAAGTGCTGTACTTTTTACTGTCATGATGATAAAGAAGTTATACATTGAAATAATTTTTTAGGAAAGAAAATGCATAAGTCATCTATATGGTTCTTGCTACCCAATTGCTAGCACAGTAAAAATCTTTTCTTTGAATATCCCAGCTTGTTTGTAGACTGAAATCAGAGGGCAGAGTTGGCCATGATACAACACCCCTCGAGCACAAAGGGGTTAAAGGCCTTGCACAGGGGCCCAGGAGTGGCAGCATGGCCAAGGCCATCCTTCTGATCAATAATCCAGCAATTTAACCACTAAGCTACCACTCCCCACAGAGAAACCTCATACTATTAATAGTATTATTAGTGTTGATAGGCTTTATTTATTATTTTGTCAGCTAATGCGGAGGGGCACATTTGCAGTGTTTTTCAGATAAAGAACATTTTAAGAAATCAAAACAGAGATAGGTACAAGCCATAACATACACAACATGATATGGATAACAGAATCTTAGCAACTAAATGCAGAAAAGTCTTAATTAGGGTACTCATTACAGGTGAAACACAAAACACATGAGAGTAATTAACAGAATTTCCACTGAGTCTTTGAAAGTCTAAAAAAGTCTGGATTTAAAACATTTGAGAAAACATTTTATGCCTTAAAACCTCTTAAATTCTTTGTTCTATGTCTTAAATAATTGTAAACAGGTCAATGTACAGTAATGTGACCTCTAATGCTAATTGAAATGCTCTTACAGCAATTGACAATTTATTTCTGTTTGTTTACTTGGTGTAGTTCTTTCTTTCACTAGTCCAAATATAATTTGCTGTATTATGACTACAAATGAGACCAACATGTAAATAACCAATCAGCTTTATGTTATCTGCGTGAGCCTCTTTTGGATTGTACCATAGACGTTAGATGGATTTTATATCTCAGCTACAGGGAGGTGCAAATTTAGTGATAGTTGGCTTGGAAAAAAAATTAATTTAAGTCTTGGTTAAGGCCAGTTGCTAACAATGTATTTGTGTGTTTTTGATGTCATAATATAGGTCTTTTTTTATTCCTGAAGGTCTTTGGTGAAACCTGCAGAAACCCTGATTAATTCAATGTGACTGATGGAAAATTAGTTTTAATTGGATCATACCATAACCAAACCATGTAACCATACTATGACCAAGTCAAGCTAAAACATTATTGCTGAAATTTCTGTTACCTTTTCATTTAGTTATGTTCATAAAACTCTGAAGTCTAAGTAAATATTCTCACATGGGTTTTCTTATCACTGCTATGCTGATGACACTCAACTCATCTTCTCCTTCCCTGCCTCAGATACCAGAGTTTCTGCTCGGATCTCAGCATGCCTGCTCATCAACTGAAACTCAACCCCAGCTAAACTGAACTGTTGGTCATCCCAGGGGATTTATCTCCAGGTCATGAACTCAGAAAACCTTTTCACAACTCTCTGATCTCCTTTTCACCCACTTCTCACAACCTCTGGGTAACCATGGACAATCAACTATCCTTTTTCTCACATGTTGCTAATGTGACACACTTTTGTCGGTTCCTTCTCTACAACATCAAAAAAATTTGACCATTTCTATCCATGCAGGCTGCTCAGGTGCTCATTTCAGTTGGTTGTCATTTTAAAACTGGACTACTGCAATTCTCTGCTGGCAGGTCTACTCCTGAAATCTATTCGTCCACTGCAAATGATCCACAATGCAGCTGTGTGTTTAACCAGCTCCACCTTACAGCTGTGCTCCACTAGCTTTTGGTAGTTGCACACATCAGATTCAAAACACTGATGCTTGCTTACAAAGCCAAAAATGGACCAGCACCTCAGAGGCTTTATCACTCCTTGCACTGCACCACGCTGAGATCGTCTAGCACTGCTCGACTGGTCCCACCTTCTGTCAGGGTAAGAGATAAGTATGCTTCAATGCTCTTCTCTGCTTCAATGTTGGAGAAATGAACTTGTGTGGAATTAACTTCCCCTAGATGTCCAGACAGCGAGGTCACTGGCTATCTTCAAGCAACTAGTCAAGACTTACCTCTTACTAAACGCTGGAGGAGCTGTGTTGCTATACAAAAGGACTATTTGGAAGGTGATAAATGTAGATGATTGCAAAAAGAGCTGGACTCAAAACCTTTTGAAACCACGTCGTACATCACACAATACACTCGACACACAACACTATACACAACATACTTTATACACTATTCACCACACACTATATACCACACACACAGCATACAATACATTATACACTACACTCTATACACATTACACCTTAAAACACACCACACTGTACAACACATCATATACTTTACTTAACAGACTGTATACCACACACTACACTCTATAAGCCTATATTACACATCACACTGTATAGTGAACATATTATACACACTGAAGGGAAATTCATAAAGGGTGTGTCTAAACTTCTGGAACTGTGTACCTCTAAAACACGTTGTCTAAAGTTTAATGGGACGTTCTTCTAGTACATGATGACAGAAGTTCTTTATTTCAGGGTCAGTGTGGGGAATTAAACACAGCCGATCAATACAACGTGGGGCCGAACGCACATAAATTTGTCTCTAATACTTTATATTTCAAAGCCTTTAGAGATTTAGAAGCCTGGATAAAGGTGTGTGTATGTATGTGTGTGTGTGTGTGTGTGTGTGTGTGTGTGTGTGTGTGTGTGTGTGTGTAGCTCTAATGAATCGAGGGACGGCGTAATTGTCTCTGGGATCTTCATCAAATATGGATAGAGCTGAGGAGCAAAATGTTCATTACACACACACACACACACACACACACACACACACACACACACACACACACACACACACACACACCAACCACCATCGATCTGGTCAGTTCCACGACATGAAATCAATCTGCAAGAGTTCCTAATAAAGCTATGGGTTCTCTCCTCCTTCACTACATCTCTCTATATAAAAATTCCTATCTCTCTCTCTCTCTCTCTCTCTCTCTCTCTCTCTCTCTCTCTCTCTCTCTATCCTTCTCTCTTGATTTTACCCTCGCTCACTTTATATGTTTTTTAACTGCTGTCTAATTCTTTCTATTGTTCTATTTTCTAAATGTTTGTGCGGGAGTGTGCTGGTATATGGGTTGAGTGGGTGTAGGATATAGTTACCCATAATGCACTATGACAGCGTATTTCATTGTATGTCATTAAGTCATCTTTAATTAACGGACCTCCCCATAATTCCTCATCAGTGCCGTGAAGCTCATCACTGCTGCTCTCTGACTGGACGTTAAATTCACTTTGCTCTAATATCAATACGCTGATTTATGATTTTTTTTTTTCTTTCCTTCCTCTCACACTAACGCTGCTGACCTTCACATGATCCGGAACTGAGAGGAACCGAGTATGCAGGATTGCCTCTGAAGAAATGCGATGTGAGGCATCAAAGGACGAGTGACGATCTTTGATCAGCTTTTTCTCTCATCTTTCTATAAATAAATTACAACTCGGAGTCACAGTGTGGAGGAAAAATGCAGCAGATCCACTGTCTTACTGCGTTATGCTTTATTTTTATGTGCAGACAAATCACCTGGAAAACAGGCTAACTAGCTAATTACCTGATGTTCGTGACAACTAGATGCCTGTTGTCATTGTAACGTCAAAATGAGTCATTTAATAATTTTATCTTAATACTTCTAAAGAAAGCACATAACTTAGCAAAGCTAATTTAACAAGTAAAAAAATGCAGATCTATTGGCAACTAGCAGAATTTGGGAGGAAGATTTGTGCCTATGACCATAGCAAGTAGAAACTAGCACTTTTTTAGCTAATATATTTTGGTTTGAATTTGGACTAAAAACAAGAAAAACTAAAGAAAATGGGGTCATAATAAACCATTAAAATAAATGTTAGCTTGCTAACTTACTTCCTAACAAGTTACACATAATGGTGTTTCTGGTCATTAGAAACGTTAATTGTTTTTGGTAATTAGTACTAAGCAAGCATAAAAAACTAAATTGTCATCACACTGCAAAAAAAAAGAAAAAAAGAAAAACTGGACTAGGTCAAAAGATCGAAACTAATTTGTCCCTTTTATAGCAAATCAATTATCATTTAAGCCTCTTAATAGATTATCAATAATCAGTTACTGCTGGTGTATGTGTGTGAGTGTGAGTGTGTTTCTGCATTAATATTGAATGTGCATAGGGAATTACACCCCGCACTGTACATTGTAGTAACATCAGTGTGTAAAGGGTTCCATCATGTTGGAGTTATTTTCCATATTTTTACCACTGTGTGTGTGTGTGTGTGTGTGTGTGTGTGTGTGTGTGTGTGTGTGTGTTTGTGTGTGTGTGTGTGTGTGTGTTTGTGTCTAAGTGTGTGTAAGAAACATTTCCATTCCTCCAGCCCAAACGGATGGTTGGCTCAGAGCTTGCAGGAGGAATGGCGTAGAGTGTACAGCATCGGTGTTCAGTCTAAGCGGCGCACTGGGATTAACCAAGCGACGGATAAAAAGTGTGTGTGTGTGTGTGTGTGTGTGTGTGTGTGTGTGTGTGTGTGTGTTGGTGTGTGCATTTCTTCGTAAGGCTGCTGATGGATTGGAATTAAACAGCGTGATGTTTGAAATAAAGCAGAAGGTGAACAGAGAGGAGAAAAAGCGAAGGAGGAAAATGATGAACTGGAGGAGAATCTGGCAGAAGATGAAGGATGAACTGTGGACTAAACATTTGTGCAGATTTTTTTTTCTTTGATGTATATTTATTTTATGTATTTTTATGTAAGCATTGGCGTGACTATAGGAACACTAATGAAAGAAAAATAACTTCAAAATGGCATGAGAGTAGCTACAGAGCTAAAGGGGGAATCTGGCTAATATGCTGTATGATTAAATTCTTAATAAACATATTTATACTCTACATTATTTGCATGCTTTCACAAACCTTCCTTATAAACATCATTAACTTACAAACTTTGACTAAATATATTATTAAAATGCAAGTTAACTAATTGGCTAAGACTATTTGCAATGCTAATTCCTGCTCTCTAAAAGTTAAATCTAGCTAAATCCTTAGCCCTAAATGACTAGCTTATTATTAACCAACTTACTTGCAGCATTCCTAGATTTTATTACTGTCTAAACTACTAGAACAATTACTACTGGAATAACTATCTAATTCATAGTAATGCTGCCAGTGATTTAGTTATGTTGATTTCAAGCTAAATATCATGCTAAGTTACTATGTATGAACAGTATTTCTACCCTACGTTCAATTCCTACTATATTAAAAATGTATTACATACTAGTTTACTAAAAACTAACCTGCTACTTTATACATAGTTCAATGTAGTATAAAATAGTTTACTAGCTTGATAACTAGCTAAAAGGCTAGAAACTAAAAGACTAAGAAACCTTGTTACCTTTAATACTAGATATGTTACTAGCAACATTACTGCCTAAATATGACCTAGATTCCAGCAGCATTCCTACTGTAATTACTAGCTACACTACTAGATAAATTACTAGCACCATAACTATCTAATTGATAGCTCAATTAGTCACAGCATTACTGTGATAATTATTAAAAAATTGATCAAATTACTAGGAACTTTACTACTATATTTCTACATAAAAATTTCTAACAGCATTACTGCCTTACTTATTAGATACACTATATTATAATTTACTAAATTATTTAAAATAAATTAAAGTTTATAACAAGATTAGTTACTAGCCAATACCATATTTACCTCACACTACTAGCTAAGACACTAGCCAAATTAATAGTTAATGACTAGAAACCTAATTACTGTAATTGCTGAACACATTACTAACAACAATGCTGCCTAATTTGGACCCAGAACGCTAGCAGCATTCCTACCTTTATTACTAGCACGGAAACTACCTAACTGCTAACTAAATTAGTGGCAGAATTACTGTTCTAATTATTATGAAAATGACAAACTAAATAACTAAGAACAATAATATTACAGTATATTGCTTTAATTACTAACAGAATTAGCACCATATTTCTATCCACACTATTAGCTTATTTGCTTGTTTATTCAAAAAGTAAAGTTTTACCTTATAATTAGCTAAATTAGTAAATTACTAGCTAATACCATATTTACCTTGTAATATCAGCAAAGACTTTGGATGAATTAGTAATTAAGTACAGTGGAACCCGGTTATCTCGGCCTCGGCTAACTCGACAACCCTAAAAAGTCGACGTTTTTGAAGTGGAACCGCCAAATTCTGGCTTTTTCTTAGCATTTTTTATCGGTTTATGTCACGGAACCCTAATATCTCGACCACAAGGGGGGAAGAATTTGAAATTTGAACGTTAGTTATGTGGATTGGCGCTGTGCAGCCGCAGAAGAACTCGCGAACGTGGCGGAAAAATCAAACCTTACAGCTGCTACAGGTGTTTGTGTTGTATACTGGTGAATCTCTGCTGTTAGTAAGTGCACATATGCATTTTTTTGTTAAATGTTATGCGATGAATGCGAGCGTGGCGCTTCCGGCTTCAACTCCTTACCGAAGGCACGTGCACAAACTCTCTCTCTCTCTCTCTCTCTCTCTCTCTCTCTATCTATCTCTCTCGGCTTCGCGGTCGTAAGTTTTTTGGACACTTTGCTTTGTGTGTTTGTGTGGATTACTTCAGCCTGATGGTCATAAGTTTTCAGAAACTTAGTTACTGTTTATTTTTTTCCACATGTGGACTAAATGTGAGACGGCACTGTGCAGCCGATTTTTTTTTTTTTTTTTTTGAGTGATCTGTGTGTGTATAATGTTGGAGAATATAATAAAGGTTTGTATGGAGAATGGACGGTGGTTTGTATTGTATACTGGTGAATCTCTGCTGTTAGTTGGTGCACTTATGCCTTTTGTTGTTAACAAACGTATGTACATTTTTATAGCATGTCTTCATCAAACAAATCACGGCAACACTGTTGTGTAAAAAACCCTCTAAAAACACGTGCATGCACATTCTCATTTATTAACGCACATCATGTACATAAAGGAATTTCGTCCCCTGGTGGTCTAGTGGTTAAGATGCAGCGCTCCCACCGCTGCGATCCGGGTTCGATTCCCGGTCAGGGAACCATCTCCAGCCACTATCAGTGCCGGTCCCAAGCCCGGATAAATTGGGGAGGGTTGCGTTAGGAAGGGCATCCAGCGTAAAACATGTGCCAAATCAAAAACGTGCGGAGGATCCGCTGTGGCGACCCCTAACGGGAGAAGCCGAAAGAAAGTTTATGTACATAAAGGAATTTCAAGCATGTTAATATACTGCCGCCATTTTGATTTTTGTTTATCTCGATCATCGGTTACCTCGATGCTTTTTGGCGACCCCCTACGACATCGACATAACCGGGTTCCACTGTACTAGCAACTTTATTCCCTTAATTAGCAGATACATCACTAGCAACATTACTGTGTAATTATGACCTGAAACGCTAAAACCTGTACAGTGCCTATCAATAATTATCAAAAAAATGTTGCAATTCCTTCTCAGTATTCAAAGGGTCACCAAAATGTTCAAAGTAGGCGTGACTGGCAAAAGAGCAATAACTCATAAATGGAATAAGATATCTTCAAAAATCTAGGTATATGTGTCTAAGTGCTCGACCTTTGGTCAGAAGAGAATAAAATGTGTAACTTTGCCACTTGGTGGCACTAAACAAGAAAATAAAAAAAAAAGTGCTATAACTTTGCAAACTTTGTCCAATTGACCTGAAACTTGGGACTTCATGTCTCTGCCCAATGTCCCAGAAGGGACATTTGCGTATCTTAAAAAACATGGCCGTTATCCGCCAATGACATAATCGACAATGACGTTATCGCACCTGTTAGACAAGGTTATCGGAGGCCGATCAAAACGTAACGTTCAAATCATGCCCCTACAAGTCTGAAAAAGTTTTGGGCAAAATCGGCCACTGGGGGCAGACATCATATTTGTCAATATATAAATGGTTGTACATTGCACAATTTTTCAAACATACACTAAGAAATTTCTAAAGAAATTTCCCCACTGTGGGATGAATAAAGGTTTATCTTATCTGTTTATCTTATCTTAAATTTTTTAATGGTTCAATAGATCTCCTTAGGATACGTAACTTTTTCTCAAGGACCACTGCTGTTATTTAAATTCTTCATTAATAAATCTTAATAGTAATAAAAACTTACTTTTGCAAACTAGTCCTAGGATTTTCACCTGATTGGAACCAAACCAGTGCAGAAATGTTTGCTAATCAATGATTATTGTGATCAAGTAATGATTATGATGATCAATGATATCTATAATTATTTTAAAAAACTTCCTTCTTAGTGTTCAAAAGGTCACCAAAATGTCACCTTCACTACCTCATTTGCTTGAATGTCGCTGATCACTGCTTGCAGCTATATTTATTATCAGTAGTAGTAGTACAGACGCTCGCCACGCACAAACATTCACTTTTTATGAACTTTCGTGGATACGAACAAACCTGTCCTCAAAGTGAAATTTGTTTTAAAAAATTCAAAACGAATAAGAGCTGCCGCTAGCTAGTCATCAACCATAACCGGTCGGTCTACAAAATGCACACTGGAATACATTTTTTTAAGTGAATTAAATTTTTTTTGTTATTTTTTGTAATTTTTTTATTACTAAATACTAAATATTCTATACAGAATTTCAATTATTTCATTTTGTTTTAGTATATTTTATTGTTTATTTGATCGTGTTTATAGCTCTTACATCATTAGGAGATATGCATAGTCAAAAATTAACACAGTAACAACTTACGAACAAATTCATGGTATGAGCGGTCGTTCGGAACGTAACTCATTCGTAAGGTGTGAAACGTCTATTATTATTATTAGTAGTAGTTTAAGTAGTATTTATTCATTTTAGTTTTTGTTTCAGTGGTAAAAAATCTTTTTAGACATTCTTTTCTTAACTTTATAAAGATGGTTTTTTTTTTAATTTTTGCATAAAAATAGTCACATGATTAAATGATGTGTCCTGATTGGTCAAAAAAAGAAATACAACCACTAGATGGCGATAGTGTATTACTACAAAATTTCTTTTTATTTATTATTTTTTTTTTTTTACTTTTCTGAAATTTGGAAAAAGAGAATATTAATTAATTAATATTAAGCGTGTGTCTCCCCCCCCACCACCCATAACCAGTGTGTGTGTGTGTGTGTGTGTGTGTGTGTGTGTGCGTGCGTGTGTGTATGTGTGCGTGTGTGTGTGTGTTTTGATTATTTTATTTCTTAGTTTTGAATCACTTTTTAATGCCACGGAACTGGTTTGGCTCAAACATACACACACAAATACACACACAAATACACACACACACACACACACACACACACACACACACACACACACACAAATACACACACAAACACACACACACACACACACACACACACACACACACACACACACACACACACACACACACACACACACACACACACACACACTATATGACTGATGACTGGGTGCACAGTAAAGACAGGCTGGGGAAACAGAAGTCCTCACAATGGGAGATGTTGAGCACAGTTAAATAAAAACATATGGAAATATAAAGGAGATGGGACGTGTAAGAAGAAAATAAATGAAAGAGACGACAAAGAACAAAAATAAAAAGGTGAGATTAGTTTGGTCTGTTTGTTAAATCTAGTTGAAGTGTGAGTGAGCTTAGATGTTTGCAGTGTGTGAAGTGTATTTCTTACTTAGAAACAAACTAACTAACTAATAAATCAATACGAAAAAGAAATTAATAAAAAATAAAAAAAATGTTTAAGAAATAAAGTAGCAGAAATTAGAAAGTTGAAAATAAGAAAGAAATACAATGCCAAAGCTATAAAAAAGGAATAGATAAGAGCAGAAAGTATAGAGTGTGTTGAAAATGTGTGTTGATAAGTCTCACATGTTTAATGTGACAGTGAATGATTTCGATAAAACGTTTTTCGGTGTTTGTTATTGTGGTGACATCACTGACTCTAGTCAACATAAAAAAAGCACATTATTTTCAGCACATTTTAGGGGAAATCCTGTGTGAAGTGTTTTGAGTGAAGCGAGTTAAGATTCTCGGCTGGACCTGTAACAACTCGTCCAGTCCTTTGGAGACAGAGGAGTGATACACATCTGAGGTTTAATCTCTGAAACATGCAGAGCAACAATACATCACTCACACACACACACACACACACACACACACACACACACACACACACACACACACACACACAAAGAGAATGGGTTTGAGTGGCAGTGTTTAGCTCACCTGCTCGCTCACACACGCTCTGCTGAGCAACCACTGCTATTTTACTGCTACTTTAGAAGTTACTTATTTGGCTGATTTTTACGTAAAATATATTTTTTGGTTCCAGTTACATTCCTAACTTCTCTTCTTCTGAGCATTGACTCAGGAAACTGCCAAAGATAAAAAAATGTTTGGAAGAAGATATCTTCCCAGCTTTTATATCTTTTACAGTCTTCCTGTTGTCCTGATTTGGGCCAAACAGATTAATCCCATCATGTATCAACAGCACATATGTGAAAGTGATGTTTGTGAAATACACTTACAAAATCTGGGGAACATCAGAGAGCCGGTGGTGGACAGTAACAAAGTACTTTTGCTTCATTACTGAATTTAAAGGGCATTTCTTTTGACTTTCTTAGATTATTATTTCAGGGAAACTTTTACTCCAATACATTGTACATTGTTTCTTTTGCACTAGAATAAAAAGAAAAAAAAAACATCCTACCTTCTTCGAGGTGAAGATGTGAATTGTGTGAAATGAAAAGCTGTGGAGAGCCCAAAAGTGTAAGCCTACAGTTTTGGTGAGAGTGTGTGTGGAAAAAAGAGTTCTTTCACAGTGTGTCTATAAAATAAACTCTTTCTTTGATATGATGTGCAAGAGAATGGCACACTGAGCTGCATACATGAGTGGCTAAGATGTTGGGCTTTGGATTGGAACGCTGTGTGTTCAAATCCCTAACATTTCTTCTTTAGTAACAGTATAGAAATGTTAGCCTTTGAATTGACTTGTGTATCAGCATTCAAAGTACCGATCAATGGGAACTTTATCTATGTCTTTTTTATACACCATATGAAGACTAGAAGACCATTCCACATTTAGATCCCATTTGTGGTTAGAATGACCTCCACTCATCTGGGAAGATGTTCCACTAAAATCTTTTAGTGTGCCATAAGGCCATTAGTCAGGTAGTGATTTATGGTGAAGTGGATGATGGAGGGTAGTAGAAGCTCAGTACGCAAAGTGTTGTGGACCTTTAATCAGAAGGTTGTGAATCCCAGCACCATCAACCTGTCACTGCTGGGCCCTTGAGCATGGAAGAGAAACGCTGGCATTCTCTTTGGGTCAAATCTCATTTAAAATGTACTGAGGCAAAATTAAAAGTGGGTGGTGGTATTTATGGATCATGTTCACGCATGCCTTCTTCTTTGCATGATAGAGTTTTAACTATGATTTGTAAATGACATTTCAAACTGTATTCACAGACAATGATTTCTGGAGGTGTTTATAAGCCCATGCAGTGATGTCCTTTGCAGAATCATGACTGTTTTAACTGCATTGCCATCTGAGGGCCCGAAGATCACAGGCATCCAATATCGGTTTTCACTCTTGTCCCTTGTACACAGAGATTTCTCCAGATACTTTGAGACTTTTGATGATATTATGTACTGTTCATGATAGATGTTTGCAGTGTGTGAAGTGTATTTCTTTACTCCTTCACTGGAGCTTAGAAACAAACTAACTAACTAATAAATCAATACAAAAAAGAAATTAATAAAACTGAGAAGAAAGAAATGTTTAAGAAATAAATGAGCAGAAATTAGAAAGTTGAACATAAGAAAGAAACACAATGCCAAAGCTATAAAAAAGGAATAGATAAGAGCAGAAAGTATAGAGTGTGTTGAAAATGTGTGTTGAAAATGTGTGTTGATAAGTCTCACATGTTTAATGTGACAGTAAATGATTTCGATAAAACGTTTTTCACGTTTTATACATTTCAAACTGTATTCACAGACAATGATTTCTGGAGGTGTTTATAAGCCCATGCAGTGATGTCCATTGCAGAATCTGCAATGGAATGTTTTAACTGCATTGTCATCTGAGGTCACGAAGATCACAGGCATCCAATATCGATTTTCACCCTTGTCCCTTGTACACAGAGATTTCTTCAGATTCTTTGAGACTTTTGATGATATTATGTACTGTTCATGATAAGATATTCAACTGTTTTGCAATTATATGTTGAGGAACAGTAATCTGAAGTTGTTCCACAATTTGTAGACAGATTGGTTCACAAATTGGTGAACTTCTGTCCATCCTTAATTCTGAAAGACTCTGCCTCTCTAAGGTATACTATTTATATTATATTGCATATTATTTATATTATTTTACACTGCCTCTCTAAGATACTCTATTTATATTATATTACACAATTTTTTTCAACTGTTTCATTTTAATAATAATTTTAATATTTGTTTCAGACTTTTGTTGCCCCGTTCCAACTTTGAGATGTTGCAGCCATCAAATTCCAAATTACTGTATTTGTTCTTTAAAATGGCTGCTTTTGTTTACTTTCTTCATAGTGTCCCTACTATTTTGGAATTTGAGTTGTACCAATGAAAAATGTAAACGTAAATGTGAGGATCCCTGGGGTGCAGTCAGCATCCCATTACATTCCAAAGGTGTTCAATAGGGTTGAGGGCAGAGCTCTACAGCAGGTCACAAAGACGTCCTACACAATTCTGAACCACATATGACTGCAGGTACACAAATACATTTTGTCCACATTGTGTAATTCAGTCTTCTTTCAGTTCTTCTCCTGCATGTTATTCTCAGATTTGTAAGGACAAAATGCAATGAGTTTGTATTCATGCTTTTGCTTTCGATCGTCACTGATGAAAAATCTTTCATCTCGACTACCATGTGTTTTTGCAATTCAGTCCTTATTCCTGATAAACATCGCAACAGACACAGATGGATTTTTCTCTCAGCTATATGGATTTCTTACATATCTTAACACTGGATCGGTGTCACTACATAATAACAGATTGTTCCTTGATAAGATCTGAGGATGATGCTCGGTAAAGTTCAGGGAGCTTCTGGAAAGATCAGGAGCGGCAGATTAAGTTTCATATCGACGCTGTGGAAAAACAAATGAAACAAACAACAAACAAATGATCTGCTGTTGGAGGAATGAAGGCAGGAAGGGAGGCAGGATGTGTGCAGCAGCAGGTGAAAGTTTTCCGAGGTTTAGACAAATCCTGCAGCTAATCCCGAACCCGAAAAACCAAACTAATCTGAGTGGAAGAGGAGATTACACTCGTTTACTCTCTCCTGGATGTAATCACGCTTTCCTTTTTTTTCCTTCTTTTTTTCAGAAAGAGCTTGGGAAAGTTCATGGCCCACATCCTAAATCAAACTCACTGCGTGGATCTGTTCCACTAATGCAGAGGACTGATGTGTGTGTGTGTGTGTGTGTGTGTGTGTGTGTGTGTGTGTGTGTGTGTGTGTGTGTGTGTGTGTGTGTGTCTATGTATGTGTGTGTTTGTGTGTGTCCATATCCATACCTCCTCACCTCTCATCAGGAAAACTTGGCCACCTCCTGGTTTCTCCCCAGAGCCAAACAAGAGCAATTGCACAAGCTTTCTATGGGGAACCCGGTGAACATGTACAGCACACATGATGCTGTTTTCTCATCCATCAGGTAATCTGTCTATCCATCTTACCCTCCTCCTCTCCCTCTCTTCCTTCATCCCAGATTCAGAATCGAGACCTTTGCTGATTTACGAGGCCCGCGGATTTAAGGGAGGGGAAAATCAAAAGGATTTTCAGCATGTGTTCCTTATTTATCAGCACCGAGGATAAAAAATGAGCTCATCCTTCCTTCTCTGGCTCACTTACTCCTCCCTTGCTCGCTCCATCTGGGACTGGTTAGGACTCACACTCCGCCATTGTTAAGCCAAGTTCACGCTATATGAGTTGAGCTCCAATTGGAGTTTACCTTTGTCGCAGGACATTTTTTTTTTATAGAAGCTTCAGGCCAAAAAAAAAAACCAAACGCTAGAATTTACGAGTCGTTAGTGAGCTCAAGAAATGGCACAAAAGCTACAAATCACAAGCTGCATCCCAAACGTTACACTTCCATGGAGATGTTCGGATACGGTTACGGTTTTATCAAGAAAAAGGTCTCTGAGGAAGTGTACAAGAGCACACAATTTAGGATGAGACACCTGGAGCCTGTGCAGTTCCACATTCAGGACCATTTGAAGGTTGATGTTGGTGCAGCCTGACACACAGAACATGTTCATCTCATAATCACTGCAAAACACACTGCGTCATTTACCAGGTATAAAAAAAAAAAAAAAAAAAAACATTTTAGTGTGCAAAAATAAAAAAAAATGCAGATTAATGCATTTTGTTTGTGTAAAATTATTTTACAAACTGGTGAGTAGGAAAAATGTGCTGGAAAAAAAATAAATAAAAAAATTTAACTAGAGTCAGTGCTATTATCAAAACAAACTGCACTGGTAAAAAGTCGAGCAAAATTAGTCACTTGAAGTATTTGCTCTTTCTTTATTTCTTTAAAACAGTAATTTTAACAGTTATTTTTCTTTCTTTGATTTTCAGTGTTTACAAGTCTTTCTTTGTTTCAACCATTTACCTTTTTTCTTTCTTTTTTCTTTCTTTCTTCAGCCTTTACATTTTTTTTTTGTTTTTGTTTTCAACTTTTACCTGCCTTTCTTTTTTCAGCTTTTGCATGTCTTTTTCTTTCTTCCATGATCAAACTGTATGGTGCAAAAGTAAGACTTAAATGCATGTACTAATAAAAGGCAAAAAGGATCAGGAGTTCTTAATGACATGACAAAATAATGTGAAATGCAGAGGCTGATGGGTAATGTAGTTTATCTCTACAATCATAAGTCATAGAGTGAAAAGTTGCCTATGTTACTTTGTATTCTGTCGAACTACAGTACCATGCAAAATTCTTAGGTTAGAATAAATGCTCTGAGTAAGAATGCTTTCAAAAATAGAAGCAGAATGGTTTATTTCTATCAACAAAATAGAAAGTAAATGAACAGAAGAGAAATTCAAATTAAATCAATATTTGGTGTGACCATCCTTTACCTACAAAACCCCATCAGTATTCTAGGTACACACAGTTTTTAAAGGAACTCAGCAGGTAGGTTGGTCAAAACATCTTGGAGAACTAACCACAGATCTTCTGTGGATGTAGGCTGCATCAAATCCTTCTGTCTCTTCAAGTAATCCCAGACAGACTCAGCGATGTTGAGATCAGGCCTGTGTATGGGCCAAAACTATTTCTTCCAGAAATCTTTGTTGTTCTCTATGCTGAAAATAGTTTTAAATGACATTGGCTGTATGTTTGGGGTTGTTGTCCTTGTGCAGAATAAATTTGGGGCCAATCAGATGCTCCCTGATGGTACTGCATGGTGGACAAGAATCTGCCTGTAGTTCCAAGCATTGAAAACACCATGAATCCTGACCAAATTTCCAACTTCATTTGCAGAAATGCAGCCTTATACTTGCTGGAAACCTTCACCATGCTTCTCTGTTGCCTACAGACATTCATTGTTGTATCCCTTTCCAGTCCTTCAGTAAATAACTTTTTTTTTTTGCCACAGCCACAATATTTTAGAATTTGAATCATCGAACCAGAGCACCTGCTGCCATTGTTGTGCACCCTAGATCCTATGTTTCCATGCATAGTTGAGTCGCTTATCCTTGTCACATCAAAGTTGTGGCGTTTTGGTCGCAATTCTTCCATGAAGTCCACTTCTAGTCAGACTTCTCCGTATAGTAAATAAATGTACCTGGGTCTCTGCTCATATCACTGGATCACCTGGACATCTTCCAATACTGTAGGGAGGTAAGCATTATGTGTTTTTCATCCGCTACATCAAGTATACTATTCAGACCACTGCATCTACGGTCCTCAACATTGCCCATTTCTTTGTGCTTCTTTAAAAAAGCTTGAAGAGCACATTTTGAAACTCCAGTCTGATTTGAATTCTTTACCTGGGGGAGACCTTGCTTATGTAGTATAACTTATTTATGTCATGTTGCTGTGTTTATTCTTACCATGGTGTATGACCTCTGACATAATACTGTCTTCCACAATCTCACCTTAGTACATAATAAAGTTTGGCTGTTCCTTAAACAGGCTTAAGCTCCTACACAGCTGTTTCTTTTTCAGTTAATGACCTCAACCTACAATATATCACAAAAGTGAGTATACCTTCACATTTCAGCAACCATTTTAGTATATCTTCTCAATAGACAATACTATTAAACTGGAAATTGATTATTTCAGAGTAGTCAGTGTGCAGCTTGTATAGCAGTTTAGATTTACTGTCCTTCAAAAAAAACGTAACTGGCAACAAAAGTGAGAGCAGCTGCGTGTTGTTTTAACATTTAAAGCCACATGTCCTATTCATGTTCGTGTTTTTGTCCACTTGACAAGACCATACAAATTTTTGTTTCTCGTATTAGAGCAGTTTTTTTTTTACTTTGTTACTTTAAATACATTTCTCTCATAAAGACCACTGGATGTACAACATGACACCTTATGCAAAGACCCTCTGAGCATTTAAGTATTAGAATTGTTCTCTCTGCAAAGATGGCCTAGTCTATAGGAAGATCAGTAAAACCCTGAATCTGAGTTACAGTACAGTAGCTAGGGTCATACAGAGGTTTTCCAAGAAAGGTTAGACCCGGAAAAGGCCTCACAAGCATCAATTAAAGAAGTTGAGTCCTTTTGCTGTGCGACAAGACCCAGAATGAAGCCTCTTCTGAAGCTGGCTCATAAAAAGCCAGATAACAGTTTGCTGAAGATAACTTGTCCAAGAGCATGAACTACTAGAAGCATGTCCTGTGGTCTGATGAGACTAAGATAAACTTGTTTGGCTCAAATGGTGTCCAGCATGTGTGGCGACGCCCTGCTGAGGAATACCAAGAAAATTGTGTCTTGCCTACAGTCAAGCATGGTGGTGGTAGCATCATGTTCTAGGGCTGCGTGAGTGCTGCTGGTACTGGGGGAACTGCGGTTCATTGAGGGAAACATGGATTTCAACATGTACTGTGACATTCTGAAGCAGAACATGATGCCCTCCTTTCAGAAACTGGGGTAAATGGCAATTTTCCAACATAATAACGACTCAAACACACCTCCAAGATGCCTTGTTAATAGTGAACGTGATGGATTGGCCAAGAACCCTATTGAGCACCAGTGTGGAATCCTTAAGCGGAAGGTGGAGAATTGCCATGTGTCTAACATCCAGCAGCTCCATGATGTCATTATGGTGGAGTGAATGAGGATCCCAGCAACAACCTGTGCAGCTCTGGTGAATTCCATGGCCAGGAGGATAAAGGCAGTGCAAGATAACAATGATGGAAACACAAGTTACAGAGTACAGTAACTCTATACTGGTGTACAAGCTGCACATTGACTTCTGCAAAATGTTTTCAAGTTTAATTTCTTTCTTGCATGTGTACAAAGAACGTAAAAGCAAGAATTGATATATAAACCATATATTTTATTTACTTTTCCACATTTCCTCACGTCCACATAAAGATGTTGTGCAAATACTGTATACATGTTGTATTGCTTAGTAAAGCTTTACAACACACAATGCAGAATCTAAGCTTAATGCTATTAGAAAATAAGTTACATTTCACAAATGTTAGTAAAAATGTAATTAATTAAATAATAATATAAAAAAAGATAGTTGGTTTACGCAGGTAGATCAGGTAGAGATTTAGATTTAGATTTAGATTTAGAGACAAGCCAAAAGAGGTTAGATTAAGCTGGTTTGGTCACGTGCAGGGGAGGGATATGGGGGGTTTCAGTAAAAGAATGCTAAGGATGGAGTCACCAGTCAGGAGAAAAAGGCCAAGGAGGAGGTTTATGGATGTGGTGATGGAAGACATGCAGGTGGTTGATTTAAAAGAGGCAGATGTAGAGGACAGAGTGATTTGGAAATGAACGATCCACTGTGGTGACCCCTAATTAGAGCAGCCAAAATAAAATAAATAAAATAAATAAATTAAATTAAAAAATAAATAATAATAGTAATAATAGTAATATAATAATAGTCCTACTGTGCCACAAAAAGTGGTTATAAAATGAAGGGGTGGAGTCAATAGAAACCAATTCCAACTCCAAATGAAAGCTGAATTAATTCATTAATCATTAAATCTCATTAATCTCACACTTATTACACTCTTCTAACGAGAACATTAGAACAGAGACACAATGATTTCAAACACTCTCACAAAGAAGAGCATCGACTGGGAAAAACAAACACAGTCTCAAAGTCTCAGTGTGTTGTGTGTGTTGTGTGTGTTGCGTGTGGTGTGTGTGTGTGTGTGTGTGTGTGTGTGTGTGTGTGTGTGTGTGTGTGTTTTGCTTTAAATGAGCCCACAGAGAGCTTTGTGGTTTGAGGAGTGAGAGCTTCATGGATTTTCCTTTTTCCATAATTACATTTGTGCACCATCACACACAGCAGGGATTTAAAACAGAACACACACACACACACACACACACACACACACACACACACACACACACACACACACACAACAATGTTCATACAGTTGGTTCAAGAAACACACATAGCGAATTTACTCTAATAGTCTTCACTAATGTGTGTATGATGGATGTGTGTGTGCGTGTGTGTATGTATGTGTGCGCATGTGTATCTACAGCCTAAGCTGATGAAGTGAATTTCTCTCTCTCTCTCTCTCTCTCTCTCTCTCTCTCTCTCTCTCTCACTCTCTCTTTCTGTCTCTCTCTTTTTAACACACACACACACGCGCGCACACACACACACACACACACACACACACACACACACACACACACACACACACACACAAATAAACGCAGGACTAACAAGCTCCACAGGGACGGAGGATTTTAGAAGCTGCAGCTAAAGAACACTCCATTGTTTTGAACCAAAGCATCACTGCCACATTGTTAATATTTTAAATGTTCCAGTTTATCATTTTTACACCACAGCCATGATCAAAATCAACAAATCAGACTGTCACAGATCTCTGAAAGTAGTTTGTAACTGAGTTGAAGGAACTGTAACTTGTGATTTCATGGGAAGTCAAAAACACACACAGACACACACAATACTAAAGTGGTTAAACTAATCAGAGCATGGTTGCTAGGCAACTGCTAAATAAGCACATGCTAGCTATACATCTGTTCACACTAGCAAGTAGCAAAGTAACTTAATTTTCTATATTCATGTAGGTTAGAGAGCCATGATTTCAGAATGTGAAACAATCAAACTTTAAACGATTCCTCTGACCTTTGTCAGTGATATATATATATATATATATATATATATAATTATATATACTGTATATATGGGCAAGAGTTTATTCAATGTATTATCTGTTATTATAGATAATATAATACAGTAATACTGAGACAGAGATAGATAGAGTGACTGTCACACAATTCCATGTTAGCTATATATACACTCACTGGCCACTTTATTAGGCACACCTTACTAGTACCAGGTTGGACCCCCTTTTGCCTTCAGAACTGCCTTCGTGGCATAGATTCAACAAGGTACTGGAAACATTCCCCAGAGATTTTGGTCCATATTGACATTACAGCATCATGCGGTTGCTGCAGATTTGTCGGCTGCACATCCATGATGCGAATCTCCCATTTCACCACATCCCAAAAGTGTTCTATTGGATTGAGATCTGTTGAATGTGGAGGCCACATCACCAGTGAACTCATTGTCATGTTCAAGAAACCAGTTTGAGATGATTCGCGCTTAATGACATGTTTTTTTTAATTGAACCAATGGAACATGCTATCATGTCTTACTAACCTGGGTTTCATTACAGACCATCTTGCTCATCCATTTTTCTCTTCATCTCCACACACTCCACTCATCCTCTCAGTTTGTAACAGGAACACAGACACCTCTTCACTCACTGTGTGCATTAAAGAGTGTGTTCAGGTCCAGTTATGTTTAGCAGTTCTCTGGCTGAAGCTCAGCTGGCAGGATGAAGGCATTTCACATCAGGCATCACTTCGCTGCCGTTCATCATTTATTCCATAGTTGAACAGTTAGAAATCTGGATGAGACAAAGCCAAGGTAATAACACATGAGAAATAAAGTGGGAAAGTTGACACGAGAAAATCCGAAGGCGTCCAAAAATCACCTCTGTCTTTAAAAAAGGCTTCCCCAGGTGTGTGAGTGTTTATGAGATGTTTTGCATGCATTTAGTGCTTAGTGAGGATGAACAGAACCATGAAGTGTTCTCCTTTCTACTGAGTTTCTTCATGCATGAAAGAGCTCAAACATCACACACACTAAGGTCCAAAATTCGAGATTCAACTGTTTATTGTCCTATGCTATATAAATAAAAGTAATGGAATGCCTTTTCCAGGCATATCCAGGATCCTCTAAATAGGGGGGGGGGCGAATTTTTTCCGCAAAGGGACAGTGTGGGTGCAGGATTTCACTCCAGTCGAGGGCCAAATCTGATACTCTTTAAAACCAAAAATTATTCGATATAATTAGATAATTTGGGGGCACATCGGGTCTTTGTGGAAAAGATTGGACACCCCTGCAAAGTTGGAGGCGCATCATTGTGTACGATTTTTTTCTTCACTGTAACTAGGACTTTCTGATTGAGTTTTGTCTTCAAATTTAAATTACCCTTGCAACACTACAGCTCAGAACAAAATAAAAAAATATATACATACATACATCGTCTGATTTAATTATTGCAAACAAGTCAATTCAAAGTATTTTACTTCCCCACTCAGATTTCAGCACTGAGTTTACGCAGGAAACAGAACGAGATCATCAAGAGATGTCAATAAGATCATATGCTACTGAGTTTTACCTCTGATAAACTGTGCACATGAATACACACACACACACACACACACACACACACACACACAGCACAGCACAGCACAGCACAGCACAGCACAGTGAAAACCTTTATTCAATATAAACAGAGCTCTCTGTCCCTCACTGTGCCTATTCTTCTGGAGTTTTTTTTAAATAATTTATCATAAATTGCACACATGCAATTTATGTAGTCCTGTGTGTAAGTCTTTGTATCTTTAGTTGTGGCTGTAGCTGTTTTATGTAGTGGTGCAACTAATGATTATTGATCAATGAGACGATTGTTTGTTCTCGATTAATCGGCCGATAGTTTATTCTCGATTAATCGGATTTGAAAAATCTGTTTTTACCTATATAGAACCCTAATTTAGAGTATGTATAAAAGTTTACTTTAAATAATGCAAAAGCCACATATTGAACTTAACCATCTTAATTTCGACATTTTTAAGCTTATAGTGGCTGCTTGTTGAGGAGTGCATGGGGGATTTCTCCCTTAAACAAATTCACTAATGCTAGTTTCTTAAAAAAAAAAAAGCATTTAAGTAAATTGTGTAAATCAACAATTGTATTGTTTTTAATGATAATTGTAGATTTAACAACTATGCTTCAAAAAATACACAGACATTTTGTATAGTTGAAAAGATGTAAGCAACTAGAATATAATTAACTTAATTTTGTATAATAATGAAATGATAGATGAATTAATTAAATATACAAACTTTGAAAACAAGCATTTGAGGGTAGTAAAGCTGCAGTACATCTTGTTTGAAGACAGATGCTATATAAAGGAACTTGAACAGAGAAACACAGCGGGCTAACAGGCCTGATTAAAAAAAAGGAAAAAAAATATGCATTGGTGTGCAAATGCATCAGCATTAACTGAAAAGCACAACAGTGGCTAAAAATGTCATTTACTGCTGCTGATATTTGCTGCTTAAGGATTAAGTGTTTATTTGCACTGTTTTAATTGAATTCATCACTATGTCGTGAGCACGCTGATGGCGCAACCTGATGCTCACGAGTCACGAGAGAATGTCTCTAGGTTATGTATGTAACCCTAGTTCCCTAAGGGAATGAGACGCTGCGTCGGAACGCTATGGAAACGCGACTGCATTGTCAATGCTCTAAGTAATGAGTCTAATCAGTCAAAATTGAAGACAGGCTGTCTCCGGTGGGGTGACGTCATGACTAGGATGGTTTTTGTAACGCAGCGTCTCCTTCCCTCAGGTAACTAGAGTTACATATGCATCCTAAAATGTTTATTTTCAGGAACTCAAGTTGTCGGAACGCTTCGGGAACTAGAGTCCAATAACACCACACCGACCAGTCCCTGACTAGTGTTATTGAGCACAGCTCGGTTAAAGGACAGAGGTGCCAGGAGTGGCACAGTGGTCAAGGTTGTAAAACCTAGCGAAGGTGAGCAGCATCACAGAGGTCTTGGGGGGACACCCCAGAGGACCAAGCCTTGGAGGCTGCCACACTCCGGGTCGAGTGAGCTCTGACCCCGAATGGAGCGGGGAGAACAGAGGACCTGTAAGAAGACACAATAGCGTCAATAATGCAGGGTGGGATGCAGGATGTAACCCGCTTTAGGATGCAGGAAGGCACTAGTCATGCCTGGAGTAAACTCCAGGAAAGAGGGGGCCACAGAAAGTGCCTGCAAATCAACTACTCTCCTCAGAGAGCAGATGGCCAGCAAGAAAGCAGTCTTGATGAACTAGTGCCTCCACAAAGTCTCGGACAGAGCCTCCAACGCTATGGCCAGGGTCCAACCAGGAACTCTAGGACGCACCAGGCACCTCAGCTTCCGGGTGGCATTTAGAAAATGCATCAGAAGTGAGTCTCTTCCCAGCGAATGCCCGGACATGATACTCTGAAACAGCAGACGCATAGACTTTAATAGTCTAGCCAACCCTTTTGCTAACTGCTTCTGCAGAAACTCCAGCACTAAACCAACTGGGTAGCGGACTGTGTCCAATTGGTGCTGAGAGCACCATGCAGTGAACAGATGCCATGTCAGGGCATAGGACCTCCCTGTGGAATGCCGCTGATTGTCACTTGAACTCCTGGAACCTGTCGACTACCGAATCAATGGCGTCGCCAACAGGCCTGAAGTAGAGAGTGGGATGTCCAGAAGCACAACCTTGTCCTTGTGCGGTACTTTGGTGGGTAGATCATAAGCCTCCAGAGTCTCAGCGAGAGCAGGACCGGAACCAACATGGAGTGGGGGCACCCTCCTCAAAGAGCACCCGACGGGAGCGAAACAGACATGGGAGCACAGTTCTGGCAGTCGTCTCTTTCAAGATCACCTATCGGCTTTCCGGCCGGAAACAGCTACACACAGGCTGTGTGTGTATCCCTTCCAGTAATAAAACAAGAACAGGGAGAAGCCCACGGCCAAAAATGTGTGCTAGGTTTTCTTGGATGCCTTTATTTAAAAAAAAAAAAAACAGAGACAAAACATACATTTTTACACAGAGCACTTCTTGAACAAACAGAAGCTAAAGCCGGCTTCTCTCTATGTGCGCTTTATACTTCCTGGTCATGACATCACACCGACGGTGACAGCCTGTCTTCAATTTTGACTGATTAGATGTATTACTCAGAGCATGGACAACGCAGTCACGCTCCCAAAGTGTTCCAAAGCAGCTTGAGTTCCTGAAAGGGAACAGATCCAGTGCGACTTTCACGAAGTTACAAACAAGCAGTTCACACAATAGCACTTTATTAAACTATACTATTTTCACATGATGATAATATACAGTTTTTGCTTATTGTGCTGATGTTTCCCCCTTCATCCGTGAGCAGCCAAACTAATCAATAACGGCATTTGTTGACAACAAATTTCATTATTGACTATTAGCGATTTTATTGATTAGTTGTTGCAGCCCTAGTTTTATGTAGCAACTTGGTCTTAGAGTAAGGTTTTGTCATTTTACAGTGTCCTGCACCAGCTGTATATGACTTAAATGACAATAAAGCCACATGACCTCGCAGACTAAAGATGCATCGATATTTCCCCCCTCTTCATATTTCTGAAAAATGATGGAGAGTTTTCCAACCCTAAATTAACCTTAAAAAAAGATCTTTGTAATTTTGTCTTTTCATTTTGTGCAGCAAGAAAACAAACACAGAAATCCACCAGAGGCATCGCAGGCGGAGTCTCAGACAGAGGGCTGCCCTAAAGACTATTAGGCCACACCCATTCCCCCCCCAGGATGTTTAAAAGACACCCGTCTTTAGTATCATATCTTTTTTTACAATTGTAGTAATGAATTGTGTAGTTTGAAACAGGAAGGGAACTAGGAAAGTGATAATCATTCAGCGGTCATGTGACCCTCATTAAACCCAGGCTAATTAAAATGTTCTCATTAGAAGTTCATTATTGTGATTAATACTGCAGTACATCCTTAGTGAGACACGCCCGAGCACAGAATAGCACTTCTTTCAACTTTTATTCAACTTCACGGTGACAGACTGCATTTATCTTTATCCTGTCTGTATCACTCCCTGTTCCTGTCTCACTCTCTCTTTCTCTTTCTTTCTTTTTTTCTTACTGTCTGTCCGTCTCTCACTCTCTTTTTTAAACTGTTTGCTCCTGTCTCACTTCCTGTTTGTGTCTGACCATCTGCTCCTGTCTCACTTTCTGTTTTTCTCTCTTTCTTTCACTGTCTGTTCCTGTCTCACTCTCTATTTGTATTTTACTTTCTATTTTCCACTCTCTTATAGCTTTTTTTCCTATGCATCTCTCTCTTTCTGTCTCACTGTGTATGCCTGTCTATGTTTCTGTCTGGCACTCTTTTCCTTTCTCTCTATCTCTCTCTTTCTCTCTCGCTTCTTGAAGGACATTAGTTGTGTCTTTGGTAAAACTCATTAACTGTGAGCTCGTTTCCCGGTTTCTCTTTCAGTCAAAACAGTTTTTGCTTTTCATTTTTCAAGCTTGCCCTTTTGTCCTCCACAGCATCCTTTCCTCTCTCTCTCTCTCTCTCTCTCTCTCTCTCTCTCTCTCTCTCTCTCTCTCTCTCCCTCTCTCTGCTGTTAATTAATAATCTGCATTTTTGCTTTTTCTCTGTGCTAATTCTTGGTTTAGCCGCGCAGTGTGTGCGTGTTATACTATGCAAACAAATTCAGGTTTAATTGACTGATGGATTTGTATTATGCCTTTTTCGATATCTTTCTTTCTTTCTCTCCCTCTCTCTTTTAAATTAATCACCACAAAATATATATATATATATATATATATATATATATATATATATATTATTGTATATTCAGCAGCAAACTAAAAGCCGATGTTATACACTAAACACGAAACAAACACACATTATATAAGACAACATCCCTCCATCTTTTGCCCTCCGCCTCATGCAGCGCTGCTGAATTCTATACGCCGATCAGTTTAAAGGTTGTTGATTCATTTGCCATCGCTGTGTCTCACATGAGTTCTGTCTGTAATTCAAACCACAGATTCACATGGTTTCTATAGCAACAGCTCATTCACAAAGCGAATGCTTTACATAAACGGAAAAAACAAACCTGCAGTCGTGGGTATTGTGATGGCGGGTTTCTGGATGGAAGGAGTCTTCAGTGTCAGGATTAGTCAGTTAGAAGATCAGATCATTTTAGTGATACGATTCTTTAAATCTCGTTCATTAAAAAGAATGAATCTATTTTTGAGTCATTTAGTTTATTGTAACTAAAATGGGGAACCAACACAATATTAGTCAGGAGGTCATAATGTTAAGCCTGATCACTGTATGACTGCGTAGCGTCTATGGGAGTCTACGCTATTCTGTTTCCTCTTTAGAACCTGCAGAGATTTTGGTTTGCTCATGCGCATCCAGTAGAAAATGAAGGAATCTATCTTCGAGACTAATCGTTCTTCTGAATCACATTAGAGACTCGTTCAAAATGAACAAATCATTCGTTCAGTAAAGATCAGAATTTTATGATAAAAAGAAAAAGGATGCTTTTGTTTCTGTAACGAGTTGGAATCGTTGTGAATGTGGGATTGTTGGAAATGGTCATAGTGTAAGAGAAATAAATGGTGACTCTGAAGCTTCATGGAACCGCACAAGTGTTTAATTGTGCCAAATCAAACATGCGGATGATCCGCTGTGGCGACCCCTAAAGGGAGAAAGAACGTTTTATTTATTTATTTGCAGTATTTGATAAAAATGAATAAATATATGAATAAGGATCCTGCTTTAAGAGTGTTAGTAAAGATGAAGGTGATGTAGCTGCAGTCAGTGTTCACATTCATCTAAAAGGTGTTCAGTCGGGTTGAAGTCAGATTTCTATAGCAGGGCCACTTAAGATCTTCCATTCCAACCCATTAATACCATCTCTTCATGTTCGCTCCATGCCCATAAGCAATGTCATGCTGGAACAGATTTTGGTCAACTTCGAGGTAACAGTCTGAGGATGTACCACATGTGGCTGGAAAAGTCGGGTGTCCCGATACTTTTGAAAAGGAGTCGGTGGGTGTTTATTTTTTTTCTTTCTGGTAAAACTACAAGGATGTTTCCTAAGTTGGTATTTCAAAAAATATATATAGATATTTAATTTGGGTTTTTTTTTTTCCCTGTGAGCCAAAGACATTTAAAAGACACCGGGAAAGACGGCAGACACTCGTGGGACATTGTCTTAATCTCCAAATTTAGAATTCAGCCCAGAATTAAAGTTTTTATCAATTTTCTTTTTTTTTGGAGAGAAAATGTTATTTATTTAAATATGTTTTAGCTTTGAAAAGGGTTTAGCGATTTTACAGTAATCTGTAACTGGAGCTCCAGTGCACAACAAAGGATTTGTGTTATTGGAGTGCATGTTGTTTGCATACAGTATGTGCCTTTTGTGTGTTTTTTTTTTTTCTTTTTTTCTGGTTGTTGTAGTTAGTTTAGTGTTATCTTGTGTTCATTTGTGTTGTATTATGGAGCCACCTGGTCCTGGAGGAATGCTGTTATGTTTCAGCGTGTACTGTACCAGCTGGATGCGACTGAAAAGCACAATGAAGCCACTTGACTTGACGTCACACACCAAACTTTTGGTGCATGTTGAACAAACCATCTCCGGAGCCTCCAAGGCATGGAGCTGGATCATGTTTAACACGCTTCTCATCTCGCTTTACACACACACACTGTGAGAACACGTGTTGTTAAGAAGCACATCATGCTTCAGCACTCTCTTTATTCCTTCGTGTGTGTGTGTGTGTGTG